>OZ018317.1:183375576-183638076 GCA_963969495.1 Ceratothoa steindachneri | reverse complement strand
AACCTCCCCCCCACCATCTCTCATCAAATAATAATAAATTGTCACTCTTTTTAACAAGATTCAGTGGTGTATCATGCCTAATAGTAGCCACTGGACATCAATTGTTTCTTACTACATATTTACAGCTTTCCTTCCCAGTAAAGTAGCCAGGCACTTTCAATTACTCCATCATAAATCCCTTCTTTACAAATACAATAATGGAAACAAAAAACACTAAAACTAATCTCTCTTAACTAGTTACAAGTTATTTGCTAAGTGAGAACACAGTACCTCAATTGATGTATCCCACTCTGTTCCATCCAATAGACGGACTCTTACTCCAACCATTTTCCCTCTTGAGGCTTTGACGGGTGATTTGGTTGGAGAAGAGTTGGCAGTCTTTTGTGTTGCTTGCCCATTCTCCCCAACATAGGGAGTCCCATCAATTTTCATAGTCTTGTCTTCAGATGGCATTTCGAAGGAGCCTTGCTGTGGAATTATTGCACATTACACATCAGAATAAATAAATAAACATGCATTCTAGTAAGCTATAAAAAAGAATGACAAAAAATATGTTAAAAAATGAAGTTCAGTTAGAAATTTGTACACACGGAGAAATTAAATGTTTTTGACTGTATACTGAGTGCTGTCTGAAGCAATCAGTATATGTACTTCAAAGTCTTCAAATTTATCTATAAGGAAATGACATCTCTTAACACGTTGACCACAAATTGGGCCATATATGGTACATTGGTAGTCTCAAATAATTTAGCCTTACCAGTTTTTTTCTATCACTGTTTAAGCATTAACACATAAGGGCGCTGTTATATCTGTATAACTTACTCTTAACTCTTTGGAAGCCTTCGCAGTCAACGTGTTAAATACATTCATTCCAACATGTCTATAACAAAAATCAAGTATATTTAAACATAAGATGCAATTAATTGCCTTCAAAAGATAAATTAATTTAAACTCCAAATATCACATTAGTACATGCAGAAAGTTCACAATGGGGGAGAAAAGCATCAATAAAATCAATATCGATTATTCCTCAATCCCATCTAAATGGTTTTAATGTAAGAGCAGGTTTAGAAATCGATGAGCTCAAGTGAGCTCAAAATATTAAAACAGCATAGTAAAATTCACATAGTTATTCTTCTCCTAGTTCTTCACCCTTCTCCCTTTTTTCCAGAATAGCTTTCTGTTCCCATCAGTATCCTCTTTTACCTTTTGTCAAATTCGTCATTTGCTACTTTACTACTCTGTTTATTCACTCGCTTCATTGTTCATCTCCATAGTTCTACTTTCAGGCATTTTCACAAAAGCTCCCTTCACTGATTCAATAACTTTTCACTTCAGATTCTCTCTTACTTACCACCTTCCTCATCTTTTCAGCCATGCACCAACCAATTTACACAATGTACATAGCACAATCCTGTGATCAGATAGTCCCATACTGATACCTCTTACAGCTTTCACATCAAATATGTACTGCAGCATATTCCTTCTCACTAACAGTTTAATCATACTCATCTGAAATAATACAAAATTTCC
Source organism: Ceratothoa steindachneri (assembly GCA_963969495.1). Taxonomy (NCBI): domain Eukaryota; kingdom Metazoa; phylum Arthropoda; class Malacostraca; order Isopoda; family Cymothoidae; genus Ceratothoa; species Ceratothoa steindachneri. The sequence goes on along the minus strand of OZ018317.1, from coordinate 183,636,543 downwards.
TACTAAAATTAGAATCTTCTTCTCAATATCATAATTATAAAAATGTACACAAAGTATCCTGGATCATAATACTGGGAACCTAAAGGAATTTTAATGGAGCTCTGAGGCCCCATGATCTATCTACAGATGGGGTGTTTCAGATTACTTAAAGCTGCAGGTTTGAATCTTGTAGATCATGCACTGCTTTGATGTGCTACTCGCCGGGATAGTTGCAGGGAGAGGTCCTGAACATTGGCCTAATCTATATCAAGGAAAGTCAAACAAATTAACATCAATTTTAACCTGCTTATTAGTCAAAGGAAAATCACTTACACACTGCAATAATTTCTCATCATTTGTTCTAATATTAATTAATTAGTATAACAAAAATTGAGGCTTTGTCTGGGGAAAGATCCCAACTCTAGGATGCAGATTAGTAATCAGTACATATCTAAAGCTGGGTCAGTAGATTGGTTTCAGTTAATTTAAAATAAGAAAAACTTTGTACACGCACTCAAGCAAGAACTCAAACCAACTTACATAACAACAACCCATTTTGACTTAAGCAAACACCAACAAGCTCCTCCTACACCTGATAAGGAGAATAACTTTCAATGATCATAGAAAAGGGTTATTCTCTCCAATCATGGAAGATGGCTACATGCCCATCATCATACGAGAGAATACAAAAACTACAATTCAGCCACAAGTTTATAAGTTCTCTCATTACTTCAGAGGTTATTGCTTAATTATTTTAAGTAGAAATTTAAATTAACCATATCACAATCTGGAGAATTTTGTGACCTCCAAATGCCAACAATACGATCTGGCGTCTCTCTTCCCCACTTTTTCGCTTAATCTAGTTTCTTTATAGATATCTCCTTACAAACTTTCTGCATGATACTCAATCATGGCATCACACTTTAAATAAGGGGAAAAAAAATTTACTTGAAATTTTATAGGAGAAATATAGCAAATAATTAAACAGGAGCTTCATTAAGGAGGTGTTGCCTGCATGCAATTAGCAAGTGTATAAGTTAAAGAAAAAGAGGCAAGATTGAAGACATTATAAAAATTAACCAAAAGAATTAATGACAAAGATCCTTTCAAAAACAAAATTCTCTCTTAATTCCAAATCATCGAAAATATTATTTTTTATATGAAACATCAATTATTTTACCAAGAAATCAAATTTCATTTTTCTTTCAATATACAGTCATGGCAAAAAAAAATTGTAACATTCATAGGATACGGTTAATAAAAAACAAATATTTCACTTACATGTATTTAATTGTGATTATATCCTTAAACTTAATACTTTGACATAGTGCCTTTGTTCTTTGACACTATATGAAGTCTTTTGGGCATTGATTCGGCCAGCTTGGCAAAGTAGGAGGCATCCATATTGATCCATAACCCCTTCAGTGCCTCCTGCAGTTCTTTGATGTTAGTCAGGTTAGATGCTTGTCCTTATTTTTCATAACATTCCAGGGCATTCTCAATGGGGTTCAGATCTGGCGAATTACCTGGCCAGCCTAACACATCAATTTGGTTGTCTATAAGGAACTTTTTGACCGCTTTGACTTGTCTGCAGGGCCCCATTATGCATGAAATAATTGTACTCATGAATACTGCAGAAATATAGCAGATGTTCTTTAAACACATCAATGTAATTGTTCCCCTCCATGGTCACATTCTTGGGGAGGAAGTACAGCCCTGCCCTGCCCTTTCCACCACTGAAAGCAGCCCAGACCATTACACTGTCTATGTTTTACCATCTTAACTGTGTACTGGGGATTGAACAGTGACACACCTCTCAGCCGATGCATTGTCTTGGACTCCCCCCCCCCCATTGACCAGCCTGAAGGTACTTTCGTCGCTGAACATTACTCTGAGATCCAGTCCTTGTATTTCTTGCAAAATTCAAGGCACCTTTTCTTCATAGCATTAGTGAGAAGGGGTTTCTTCCTTGTATTTGGAGGTAATCCAAGTTCTTTTTGCAGCCGGTGCCAAATCGTCTTAATAGCAACATTCTGGAGGATGTCTGAGTGTTTTTTCTGGTTTACCATCACCTCACATTTTAACAGCTTATCTGTCCTTGCTGTCATCTTTCTTGGTGCTGCAGAGCACCAAGATGGCTTGTTTAGACACCTTCAGGCCGGTGGCTACACAAACTACAAAGATGCCATTATCTAAAAGGGTTATAGCACAAGACTTTTCCTCCATGCTGATCTTAGTACATCCCATTGTGTACAAATTGAATGGAATTATATGGCGGCAAAGATAGGGTTACAGTCAGGATCAGCGCTAACAAGAGCAGCGTAATATACCACCTTTCTACACAAGCACTCGTCATGCAATGAGACATACCTAGGTGGAGGCGTGTAGCTACAGACACATCAGGGCCTCTGCATCAACCTTAATTCCACCCACTCTATCTATGGTGGAACAGCAAATAAAATCGTAACAGCAAATTCCATGTTACAATTTTTTTTATTGTGACTGTACATTCACTATAATTTGTATCCTCTATAATTGATAATTATCAGGCGAATTGATACAAACTTTTTTTTTTCCTGCTGCTCCTGATCCACTGAAGATAATAGCAATTTGCTTCTTTTAATCTTAAGAGTGGAAAAGTTACATAACATTTACAATACTTAAGCAGATTACAAATGCAGTTAAACATAACACTATTTGTAGTCTCAATATGCTTCTTTTTTTTTTACTTTATTGCACCTTAAGTTCTATCAATCAAAACTAGGACAATCAGGAAGGCTGCAATGGCCTGTTGTCTTCTTTAGAAGTCTCCTAGACACATTATATTGAGAGTGCTGGTTGGCATTTCAAGATGGCACCATGGAAGAATTCTTAAGTTGCGGAATTGGGTTGAAATGTTACCTTTTTGTAACTATATTGTGATAAACCCTCTACACATCAAAATAGCACTCCTAGGCTAGTATTAAAATGATACGAAGTATTACAGGCTTTAGTAGCATAAAATGATCTTACACAATGAATAAAATTTTAATGAATTATCTTTAAAAAAAAAAATTAGAAACAAAAACCTGTCCTATTACTTATCCTTGATAAGTTTTGAATTTCTTTAAAATCACTTTAGTTCTAATTTCCCAACTCTTATCATTTGAGCTAGACTAATCAATAATAAATAGAGCTGACATAAGTTCTCTAGATTTTCCCATGATTGTGATGAGGGGAGGGGGGGGGGGCTTGAAACATTTGGGGATATTCATAAAAATAGTTAAAATGAATGATAATAATTAAGTGCCAAATTTGAAAGAGCAGACTGAGAAGCAGAGGTAAAAACTAAGGTTATTAATTGATACAGTTCACATTGAGAAATAAGAATACCAGCATACTTATTTGAACGAATTTGTGCTTCTTTTAAATCTGATGTCTATATGCAAATGTATTAAGCTAATTTTTTTAATCAAGGAAGGGGGGGGGGAGGACATCTTACAAAAAGGGAATACGGATGGGCAAAGTCTCCCATTGTTTCATAAACTGTTTATTTTGAAATTTAACAAAAAAAAAAGAGAGTAAGAAATGAAATCATAAAAAAGCAGACTATCAAAATGCAAGTTACATGATGTAGATATTCATAAATAGTGGAATTTTATGCAGGGGAACTTTTGATTTTAGTATGCCAAATGTAATAAAATAGTTCACAAGTAGTGCTTCAACTAGAAGTCAATGTGTTCAGAAGTTTGTGAATTTTGGCTTAGAAACCAACATAAGATTGGTAAAAATTAGATAATTATCATGATAGATGAAATCAAATTTGTAAAATTTAAATATAATGTACCTAGGTAGGGAAGTTAGCAGGATTGGCAAAAAAGAAAAAAAACATTTTGAAAAAGAACCCCAAAACCCAGGGATTTTTCTAGGTTTTTAAAAAAACAAAAACTACAAGCATTAGAATAACTAGAAAAAAATAACTATCTCTATTTTTATATAATAATAATAATTAATTAGTTTAATAATTATATTAAAGTAAGAACAGATCATTGATTGAGAATTGTGGGTACCCATGATAGGTATAACCTGTAGGAGAGATGAATTATGAGTCAGTATCAGAGAAATAACTATAAACATAAATATGAATTTTGAATAAAATAAAATGTTCATTTCTTTAAAAAAAAAAACTGTTTTAAATCAGGTTTTTTTCAAAAAAACAAATGCTACAAGCATTAGAATGTAGAAAGTATTGCAGTAGCTCTTGAGAAGATATTTATTAGATCACTAGAGTCTGGAGAAATACCAAATGATTGGAAATTGGCAAATGTAGTGCCAATTTTTAAAAAGGGAAGCAAAGATGATCCAAATAACTTTAGACGGGTAAGCTTAACTTCTATAGTCTGTAAAATTCTTGAGAAGATGGTTAAGAAGGGAATTTCTGATCATCTAGAGAGTAGCAGGTTAATTAATGATGCTCAGCATGGTTTTAGAAAAGGTAGATCGTTTTTAACTAATTTACTGGATTTTATGGATTATGTAACTAAAGAATTAGATAGGGGTGAGAAAGTTGATGTGATCTACTTAGATTTCAGCAAAGCTTTTGATAAGGTTCCACATAGAAGACTAGTTCATAAATTAAAGCTGCTTGGGATATGTGGGAAGGTTTTAAATTGGATAACTGAATGGCTGAAAAATAGGAAACAGAGAGTTGTACTGAATGGAGTGAGGTCAGAGTGGAGGAATGTTATTAGTGGCGTACCTCAGGGATCAGTTTTAGGCCCTTTATTATTTATAATCTATGTAAATGATCTTGGGCAAGGTGTAAATAGCAGTGTCAATTTTTGCTGATGACACCACTAAATTGGCAGCTGTAGTCAGAGGTTGAGGGTAGCTTTAAAGTGCAGGGTGACTTAAATAAGTTGTTAGCTTTGGCTCAGAAGTGGCAGATGACTTTTAACCTTAATAAATTCAAAGTTATTAACATGGGGAGAGATAATAGGGAATTTAGCTATGAGATGGATGGATTTGGGGTTAATTCAGTTGAAGATGAGAAGGACTTAGGAGTGGTAGTAGATAGGTCACTGAAATTTTCAAAGCAGTGTACTGAGGCAAAAAATAGAGGAAATAGGGTGCTAGGTTACATTAAAAGAAATGTTAGCTACAAGAGTAAGGGGGTTATCTTTAAACTCTACAACTCTTATGTCATGCCACATTTATAGAGTATTGTATACAAGCACGGTCACCACATTTTAGACATGACATTAACTTACTAGAGTTAGTACAAAGGAGGGCAACAAAAATAATATCTTCCCTGAAGCACCTTGAATATGAAGATAGACTGAGGGTATTAAATGTTCTCATTTGAAAGAATATGCGAGGTGAGATATGATTGAGCTTTTTAAAATCTGTTCTGGGATGAATAAGTTGGATTTTAGCAAGTTATTTGAGTTGGAAGGTAGTAGGAAGGTAGTAATAGGACTAGGGGGTCTCCACTTAAAATTTAAAAAGCTGGTGCGGGTTGGATGTTAGAAAATATTTTTTCACCAATAGAGTGGAAGATTACTGGAATAGTTTGCCAGCTGAGACAATAGACAGTCCAAACTTTAATGTTTTTTAAATGCAGATTTGATGATTATATGGGGAGGGAGAGTTAACTTCTTTTGTGGGAAGGGGAGGTTATTCTGGACTCATTCCTGCGGATGCAGTTTTTTATTATTGCATATTATGGGTGATTTGGATTATGACAAGCCTTGATGATGATGCTTTTTGTTTTTGACGCATTCCTGTAGATAGTTCAAATTGTATATTGTAAATGCACAATCTGACACAATCCTATGGATATATTTTGTAAGTGGGTTTTGACAGATGCAGATGACCTTTGATAGGCCCTTGTGGCTTTTGTCATCTGTGAAATTATGTTATCATTCTACACACTTAATCCATGCAACTTTAAATGTAAATTACTCTATTCCCAGTAACTCCTAAAGGAAAGATAAAGTAAATCAGTCCCAATAGATCTCAAGTACTATCCTTAGCACATATGACTGGTGTATCTAATTCTTTTGGGTCTCCCCTTCCACAACCTAGTTAGTGGTTGGACTCTGAATCGGGAGGCCCTACCTGGTAAGTACATGTTTTACTGGTAAATATGTAGATTATCGGCGCGAATGATGGGACGTACTATTTCATCCGTGTTCCAAAATGTTTCACGTTTTTGGAGTACATTTAAGTTGATGATTCGTGTGGGGGTAAACACAATGGGGGGGGACTACACTACGATGATTAGCGGCCCGGCTGAAAAAAAAATTGTGTATAAGGTTCCCCACCAAAGATTGCTGAAAAAGTTGAAAGCCTTTAATCTGGGGCCCAGTTACATGGGTTGGATTGAGTCTTTTTTGTGTGGACGGCAGCAGAGAGTCATGGTTAATGGTGAAAGGTCCAGCTGGAAGAGCGTCATAAGCGGGGTACCGCAAGGCTCCGTACTCGGACCTCTGCTGTTCGTCATGTACATCAACGACCTACCGGAATCGATGTCCAATGAGAGCCAACTATTTTTGTACGCTGATGATACGAAAATATTCAGGTCTATTAAAGATGTTGATGAGTGTAGAAAACTACAGGATGACATGGTTGACCTTAAGGAGTGGTCAAATAAGTGGCTCTTGAAATTCCATCCTGATAAATGTAAAGCTATGAGGATTGGTATATCAGAAATACCACATGGTGATTATGTCATGGAGCAGAGCTTAACACTCACCAATGAAGAGAAAGATCTAGGGGTAATAGTTGACAAGGATCTGAACTTTGAAAAGCACATATCAGGGAAAATAAATTCGGCTAATAGAATAGTGGGTCTCATACGTCGTACCATATCGTGTCTTGATGAAGAGGTCTTTCGATCATTGTTTGTGGCCTTGGTCCGACCAATCCTGGAATATGCAAGCCCAGTGTGGAGTCCTTATAAGGTAAAAGACATAACAGCACTGGAAAATGTTCAAAGAAGAGCTACGAAGCTAGTACCATCCCTAAAAGACTTGTCATATGAGGAGCATTTAAGGAAATTAAAGTTACCAACACTGGCATATAGAAGAGCTAGGGGTGAAATGATTGAAACTTACAAAATATTGCAAGGGGTATATGATGAGGTGGCATGTCAGGGGCTTTTTGAGCTGCAAGAGGATGGTCGCACCAGAGGACATAGCAAGAAGCTTTACACCAAGAGGTCAAGACTTAATATTAGGAAGAACTTTTTCTGCAACAGAGTAGTAGAAAAATGGAATGACCTACCAGAATACGTAATATCTGCTGAAAATGTTTTGAAATTTGAAATTGCACTTGATAGGGTATGGGGTGGCCAGCCGATAAAGTATGACTATAGGGCTAAATTAGAAAAAATAGAAACGTCCACCCAAGACACACAACTAACGAGGTCATTGATGAGGAGCCGGGTCACATAGACTGAATAGCCTCCAACCCGGGCAACGTCTGTGAGTATCTGTGAGTATTATCGTTCACTCCTGTTGGAATATACATGCACGTTTGAGTCCTTTTCAAATTATTATTCTATAAACAATTAGGATTATATACTGGGGGGCTGTGCCTCCCAGAACCCCCCAATTTAATGAAACTCAGGATCATCGTAGTGTAGTCCCCCCATACAAGCCGTCAACTTAAATGTACTCCAAAAACGTGAAACATTTTGGAACACGGACGAAATAGTACGTCCCATCGTTCGCGCCGATAATCTACATATTTACCTGAGTTGCATCTCTTCAATATTGTATAATTATTCATTTGGTAACCATACATTTTATAGAGCAAAACCATTTTAATTACCTTTTATCAGGATATGAGAAATTGTCATATATAGTATTCCAGATAAACTATTAAAAAATATTGGTAATGGAAGCAATTCTAATTGCTTTTATCAATAAAAAAAGGTATTGCCCACCAAAAAGATTTAAATCTTTGAAAAAAATGCGTTCCAGGGTGCCAGGCAAATAGTGAGCGAGAAATCTTTAAAAAAAAAAAATTCGATGTGGTAACTGTCTACAAATATATCGATTCGGGAAAAAGATCAATCTGAAAAATAAATCACATTTCCTTAGTAGATTTTATTCATTCTGGCACAAAAAATATAACCGTAGAACTCGAATAGCCCGTCGGGAAAATAGTGGAAGCAACACAATACACTAAATTTAACCAAAAAAAAGACGACTAGAGCAAACAACCGTACCTGATCGCTAAAATTATATAAATGGAATGATTAGTATCGCCAACATAAAATAACAATTGCAATCCTTACATCCTCGCCTTTAAGTTAGGCTAATTCATTTCTTATTAATTTTAATAAGGAAACACTCTCAAAACAAACTTGACAATAAAGGCTCAACAAATTTGTAAATGAAATCCTTGCGCAATTTTAGTTAAAGAAAGTACCGAATAAAAAAATAAAATATATATATAAAAATTCACACATTTCCAATAATAACAATTTTAAATTAAGTTATGAATTAAATAACTCCATAAAATTCATTAGCTCTGAAAAATTTTATGAGGACTAGTCACTGATGAACTGTATTTGTAAACATAGGTGTAATGAGGCTGGGAGGGGCGGGACATGTTCAATTGCAAACATTGTGGTTGAAAACGAAAAATCGGTGTCAATAAAAAGGTTTTTGCTCATTTAAATTAGCTAAAAATAAAGTAATTCCTTTGACAATAGATTAAACATAATTATTTGTTTTTAAACTTGATGCCCATTTGTAGTTTGGGGGATATAAACTGCAATTTTATTTGAAATTTGATCATATTTTTTATATCAACACATTCAAACAAGTTTATGACGTCATCTCCCTAGATAGCCATTGGAGTATTATTTAAAATGCTATTCCGAAATGGAATGCATAAAACTATGAACAATAATTATCCTCTTCGTCACTTTGCCTACTGTATATAAATTGAAATACAAAAAATAATGTGAATAAAATCAAACTTTGACAGGTACTCACATATGCGTATGGAACCCGGTCACTGCTCCACCCTGTAGTTGTCTTGGTAACCAAACCACTCACAACTGGAACAAGAGGCCTTACCCCATGACTCTACAAACTAAGCTAACTAATTTAATCATTGCTCATTTGACCCCATGACATAGCAAATTGGTCATTAATTTTAAAAATAAATAAGTGAACGTTAGTCATTTTCGTAAAAGTGTCTACGTGCGATATGTGTCGAGTGAATGGGCAATAATACTCTTATATCTCGATAAATCCTGAATATGTTTCAAATTTCAAAGAAAATTATTAGATAAAACTTTATAGATTTGTTGTCCTTATTATCAATCCAGAACTTCTCACCCAGGGCATTTGTCCACTTTAAAAACACCCACCCCTATCGTGGTTTCCCTTGGCCCCCGCATTCCTTAGGAGAAAATGTGTCCCTAGTATTTCACAGTACTTAGCCTCTTTTTTTTCTTCGTGTCCTTAATATTTATTTATCTCGACGTGACGCCTTTCACTCTCCGAAGCCAGTCAATGCCCTCGTTGGTGTGTCTGATTTGCCGGGTGTTTTTTCACTCGAATTCAGAGAGCAATGAAGGGGAGTCACGTAGAAGGTTTGGAAGGAGGAATAAGTGAAGATGGAGAAAGTGAACATGTGTGGAAAATATATAGCCCCATTACCCCCTGGGGGCATAGGGCAGGGGGGGCACGCAAACCTCCAAATGCGTAAAGCTGCCCTTGCATCACATGACATCGCCTTACGGGTGCGGAAAAGAAGAGATAAAAAAAATAGAGATGTGGGGAGGGCAGTAGAAGGAGAAAAGAGTGGCAAGAATGCAGACATTAAAAAATACCACCTCAACCGGAGCCAAGGAGGGAGGTTGACCCCCCCCCTTCCCATCCAACCCAGAGAAAGGATAAATGGACGAAGGCTGATCGGCGACTAGCCTGCGAAATATGCCTTCGTGCAAGAAAATTAGTGAAAAAAGGTTTGTAAAGAAAATGGGGAGCGGATAAAATGGAAATATCAAAGGAGAATAAAGTTAAGGTAGTTTCAATCTAGTTTGAGACTGTCGGGGGGGAACTGAGGCCGGAAGGGCGTGCCGCTCCTCCGTTTACCAGGTGTAACAGTCGAGATGAAGCTCCCAATTACGGGGATGTCTGGTGAATAAACGCAGATATTCGTGTAATTATGAGGTATCTGAATAGGAAAATTTGGTTGATTCATTTAAAATATAGTTATACGTAGGCTATGAGGTCTCTGGCAACGAAATTCGTAAGATATAAGGGCTTTTCCACAACGATATTCGGTCTAATAATTTAGCGCTATTCGTATGCTTATGGCGTTTCTATGACAACTAATGCTATGCGTAGGCTATGAGGTCTCGATGACAACGCAATTCAGTTCATTCATTTAACGCTATGATTAAGATATGAGGCCTTGATGACAAAGAAATTCGGTTCTTTCATTTAACACTAAGCGTAGGATATAAGGTCTCTATGACAACGATATTCAGTAAATTCTGTTCACGCTGTGCAGGCGATATGAGGTCTCTATGTCAACGTAATTTCGACGATTCATTTAACGCTATGAGCAGGCTGAGGTCTCGATGACACAACGAAATTGGACAATTCATTTAACGTTATTCGTACGGTATGAGGTATCTATCGCAACGAAATTCGGTCGATTCACTTTAAGCTATACGCAGCCAATGAGATAGATCTCTATGACAACGGAATTCGGTCGATTCATTTAACACTATGCGTAAGATATGAGGTAACTTATGGAAATGAAATCTGCTCTCTTATGGCAACAAAATTTGGTCGGTTCATTTAACGTTATTCGTAGGCTATAAGGTTTCTAGGACAACGACACTAGGCCGGTTCATTTTACGCTATGCGTAGGCTATGAGGCTCCTATGACGAGTTCTGGCGTTTCATTTAAAGCAGGGGTGGGGAAACTTTTTGGAGCCGTGGGCAAAAATTTCTAATGAAAGAAGTCGGCGGGCGATAAATAAAATTTGACTCTTGTATCTTTGTAAATGTTTAAATTTATTCCATGGTGGGATATATTTATGCATTAGTATCTAAAAAAAATAATGCGCAACATTTTTATTGACTGCCACCACATAAATTGGGCATACAAATATTATTTAAATTTCAATATTGAAAATTTATGCATACAAATATATCACTCAGGGGTGATGAAATCTGTGTTCGCGGGCGAGAGTTCTCCCCCACCCCTGATTTAAAGCTATGCGCAAGCTTATGACGTTTCTATGACAAATAAATTCGGTAGATTCATTTAACGCAGGGGTCCCCAATCAGCACAGTACCGTGGGCCTCATCCACAAGTCCGAGAGGGTTCGAGGGCCGCACCAATAAAAAAAAACCCTCTGAAAAACACATTTTCTACAGAACAAGAAAATTCAAAGAATTTATTAATGAGACACTTGGTGACATTTCTCAGCACAAAGCTTATCAAAATCAGGGCTATTGGAGCTAACGCTCAGCAAGAGAACGGGATCATATGTAGATTACGGACCCCAAGTAACCCAACTTTGGCCTTATGTAGACTACGGACCCCATTCTTGCCCAAATGAAGAATACAAAGCTCGACTAAAATTAATAAAACAAACTTTAATATATTTTTTTTTAATTTAACTGAATAGTCAGGTTAGTTTTCTTGTTTTTACTACACTAATATAAAAAAGTTGTCTTTGATTAATTAAAAGGTTATTATAAAAGGTCATATTTATTATAAGTTTAATTAAAAGAATATTGTGAACTAATGGTATTACAAAAATGAAAAATTGTATTAATAAATATATTTTTTAGGGGATTAGATTATTACTTCAATTATTCTTTTGAAAATGACAGGAAAATTTAAAAGATAAATGTGGGGGGGGGGGAATTGAATAATATTTTATTTCGGTGAAGCAACTTTTGAAATATTGAAGTTTAACGGGAAGAAGCTATAAAAACCTAATTAAAATGGCCATGTGGGGAGATACGGACCCCAAACATCCCCTAATGTAGATACGGACCACAAACAAGGCTGGGGTCCGTAATCTACATATGATCCACAGAACGTCGTCGAAATGGTCATTTGTCTTCGATAAAACAAGACTAAGACAAGAAGACTAAACTCTTCTAAAAATATACTTAACTTACCCTCCCACCCTGAACTAACCAATTAACGTAACGTAACCTAACCATAACCTATACTAAAACACGCTTCATTTAACGATATGCGTACGCTATGCGGTCTGTATGTCAAAGAAATTCGGTCGGTTCATTTAACACTATGCTTAAGCTATGAGTTATCCTATGATAATGATATTCGGTCGATTCATTTAACGCTATGTGTTTGCTATGAAGTCTCTATGACAACGAAATTCGGTCGATACATGTAACGCTATGCGTAATCTATGTCGGAAAATATATCTTCCGAAATACAGAATTTGATATAATATAAATTTAATTAATTTCGTAAAAAGCCTTACTATAAATTAGTGGTATATTTTACCACCTTGCTAATTGCGAATTGTAATTCTCTTCTTTTCATTTGTAACGGTTGGCTAATTGCATTTGTTTATCTATGTAGATAATGTCGGGGGAAAATCTCCTTAGATTCTTATGCTTAAGTTTATTTCAGCAGATTTGGTTCACTGTAATATCGCTCTCGCTGAAAAGACTTAGTGCTTTCTATCGAATTGTTCCCTTGTCATATTCTTTTGACATTAATATTAATCCCCGGTTTGGCAAGTATCGAAGCTGTAAATATACAAAATATTCTCCGTGTGTAGATATTATATATATACATTGATTTAATAGTGGTGATTATCTCTTTAATCTCTAACCCGGTAACGCTGCTATCAATAGTTTTAGAACAATAATCTGTTCGCTTTGGTGGTACAATAAATTATCTAATTACTCTACAACAACTTTGTTTACATTTGATGCCCAGACCCGCGGCACAATGTCGCTTATTAAGTTACGTGGTTGTCATAGAGCGGCAGCCTCCATTTTGATTAAAAACATCCTCTATTAAACCTAGGAGAGGGTGTGGTGATCGGATTATGTAATAGGTAGGCTACTGGAACCAAATTGCAGGATTCAGTAGGCCCAGCGAAAACTTCCACAAAATGAACGCTCGGTAGTCTTATTAAATCCAAGCATACTCCACACATACAAAATAATATGTCTAAAATTGGAATAAGGAAATGAGAATGTAAATATATTTGTTAATATATATATATATATATATATATATATATATATATATATATATATATATACAGGGTGTCCACAAAGTCTGGGTACATAGGAATTTTAATATTTTAATATTCTAATATTAAATATTCTAAAGGTATGTATTTATCCCCTATGTACCCAGACTTTGTGGACACCCTATATATATATATATATATATATATATATATATATATATATATATATATATATAAGGCAAGCAACCGTTGGAAATGCGCGCTTGGACTCACGTATGTACGAACGCGGCGCGAAAGGTCAGAGACACCTGTGCCAATAAGACAGCGCATAAACAAACAATTCGCGTTTTAGAATAGATTTATCAAAAGACGAGAGTTTACGAAACACCTGGGTAAATACACCCGTTGACCAAAATGACGCATCACAAAGCTGCGACAAGCATATCCTGTTATATAGATAAAAACTTGGGATATGTAGGTAATTCGACATACACAGCTTTCGGTAGCTCCGCCTTAGGGTTGGAGAACAATGGACTCGACAACTGAAGCTCATCCCACGGGCAATTATAGGCCGTGGTCTGCTCTGTAATCGGCCATAAGGTTTGCCTCGTTATGGCGAAAGCAAAAATCGTGGATAAACCCCTTACCGTTCCAAAATTAGAATTAACCGCTGCTCTTTTAGTGGTTCGCTTTTTACAGGAAATAAATAAAAAGCGCCCTAAATCCATTCTTCAGTGAAATTTCTCTCTGGTCAGACAGTCAAATTGTCCTTCAATGGCTTTGCTCAGATTCATGTAATGATCCATACGGGAAAGACGAGTTGGGGGAAATTAGAGCAGTCTCTCTCATGATCATAAGTGGCGTCATGTAGAATCTCATTTCAACCCCTGTGATTTAGTCACCAGAGGGATGAAAACTAGAAGCATGAAAAATTCCATGTGGGTTAAGGGCCAGAATATATTTTAAATAGGGAATTATAACTGGAACCAGTACGCATTCCTGATAACACCTAAGTGTTGACCTCTACCTTTCAGATACCTCTATTTGATATCTACAAATATAGTTTCATGTAGAAGTTGATCAAGATCACCATGCTTGTTTTCAGGTTCTTTTTCCTTCTGAAAGGTAAGATTGTTCCTAAATCTTCCCCTATAGTATCCTACTGTCACAACATCGCATCCTGGTAGATTACTGGATAAGGGAAGTTCAAAATGAAAAATACGTAGAAGAGAAAAAAGAACTTTCCTCCAAGGCTAATCGCCCAACTAGCCGAATTCTTCAGCTACGTCAATTCCTCAAAGAAGGTATTAGTCGGTGTAACAGGAGAATTGGTTTCGCTAATCTACCCTACCATAATATCTCCCCAGTTTTGTTGACAATCGCTTCGTGGAACTATTATTACTGCATCTCCACCATTCCTGTGGACACCCAACGGTTGGTCAACTACTGATGATCCTCCGTAGTAAGTAGTGGGTGCCACGCCCCCAACAGGTAATAAAAAGGATAATAAAAGAAAATGTTGAACCTGCCATCGGTTGCGAGTAAAAAGCTACCGGACGCCATATGTTTTCCACTATTGGTATCGATCGCACTGGGGCTATTCAGATATAGGGAAAGGAGGGGGTGTCTATATCCTGTTGCTCACTTTTGCCATCTATCTTGAGTTAGTAGTTGACGGGAGTTTTGAAACCTTTATTCGAGTCTTTCAGTGATTTTCGGCTCGATAATCTATCCTTAAGAAAGTGTATAGCGACATTTCCTGCAGCGGTTGTATACCTAAATACCGTGAATGAGGTAGAAGAGTTTAAAGGCATCCAGTGGGTTTATCCCTACCAAAGTGCTGTGGTACACGGGTTTCGTGGAAAGGTTAGTCGACTTGACCAAGAATACCCTTAAAAGTATCTTGGCGTAACAAAATAGTGGGATGGGATGGAATTTATACCTTCTTAGCAGAAATAGAAAATTTCATTAATCATAAGCCTCTTATGTATGTTACAGAAGATACTGACGACCTGGACCCATTAACCCCTTTTGATCTTTATATTTTTAGGGGGGAGGGGGTCCTCTGTATCTCACTTTTCGAGATGATGCTTTAATCAGACATCAGAGGGAAATGGAGAGAATGCACCAACGAGCTTGAGCTAAGTGGCAATATGAGTACCTAGTGACTCTGAGGCAGACAACACGCCATCTTCGCAGGGGGGGGGGGTCATGCTGTCGGCAACAGGGTCGCCAAGAGGATAAATAGTACTCGGAACAAGACAAAATTTGGGCCCCCTCCCCAGGTTTCAAAAAACAAAAGGCACATATATACTATATTTTACAGTGTGGACAATATATATATATATATATATATATATATATATATATATATATATATATATATATTGCAGGTGTTCATACTGTATATTCGTAACCAATTTCTTTACTTAAAAAAGTCATATAAAATGCAGAACGAATATATCATTACTAGCAATTTTTGTTAATAGTACTCGGCTTTACTTCTGGGCCATCTTGTGTAATGGACAATAAAATATATTAAAAAATAATCATATGCTGAATAATGCTATTTGAGCTTTCATGGCAGCAAAATCTTTGATGACATCATCAAATTGGATTTTTCACCTCATTCCCTATGTTTGATAAAACATGTTTTGCTTCATTCCAGATTTTCTTCCGGTTCCAACGACGCTCTTTCAAACTTGCTATCAACTCGTTGGCATTTGTGAATTCAACATCAACTGTAGCATGTCTTGCTTGCAGAATCTTGTTGTAGATGTCAATTGGTGCCAAAATCTTGAACTAAATTGCTGACATAATCACACAAGTAAACGATGAGACATACTTAAAAGCGCCATGTATTTCAGTCATTGTTTTAGGTGTCAGATTCAATGTTAACAGTTCTTCAATTGCAGCCCGAATGCTGGTAAGGTTTGCTGCAAATGGTTTTACACAATCTATTCTCGAAGACCATCTTGTATCGGACTTGTTGTGAAGCGACTGATTTGCTGTCTTGTTCATAAGAATCTCCCAACGTCGTGGGCAGGAGATGAAGAGGGTGTGTTGTCTGAATTGTTCCGAAAAAGGTGATGGCTTCAGGTCAACATTTAGCAGAGTCTGTTTCACATAAACTTAAAGTATGGCATCCACAGGGTGAGAAGAGTGTCAAAGCAATTTCAAACAGACGACGTGCCTGTACCCCTCTGTATTTTCCCGCCATATTGGATCCATTGTCGTAGTTTTGCCCCCTGCAATCTGAGAAAGGGATGTTCTCTTTCAACGTTTCCAGTACCATTTTCACAATATCGTTTCCAGTTTTGTTACTGCAATTAATAAACTTCAAAATCGCTCCTCGATAACATATTCAAAATTGTCTTTCACAAGATATAATAGTATAAAGGCGGTTTGTTCAACATGAGAAGAGTCTAGTGTTGCATCCACCATAATTGAAGAGTATTTCGAAAAGCTCCTATCAAAGAGAGTTTGTCGTGCAAGTTCTGAGAAAAGAGAAACGAATTCGTTTGGAGTCTCTGCTGAGATATAGTCTACCTGTACTCTCCCTCCTTTCTGCTGCAATTCCTTCACCTTTAGCGCATATTCTTTAAGAACCGGATCCCACTGAGACAACAGTTTTACCAATCCCCAAAGGTTTCTATTTCTTTCATCTCCAATTCTTTGCGAAGATCCTCTAAATGATATGCCTCTCTTCCCCAGAAAAAGAACAATGTGATGATCCGCCTCAAAAGATTGTGCCATCTTGGTGCTTCAGATTCAATGCAAGTTTCCAATAGATTTTTAATGCGGGTGTCTCATTTCAATCGTCTTTCAAAATCACGCCAGGCCAAATAACACTCCCAATGGGCATTGCATCTTTCGTGTTCAGAAATTCTGTTAGCTAGTTTTCTCCATTTTCCGCTTGCAGCGTGGTCCTGTGATGTTGCTAGATGCGAATACGATTTTTAAGTTTCGGTTTCTTTTTGAAAGAGACTCCATGGAAAACAATAAAGGGCCTGTTGTGATGGGCTCCATACCAGTCAATCTCGTCTTGAAATTTCACTATTTTGATTTTGTACTGAGAGTACTCTCATGGAATACTTTTTGATTACTGTCAAGTGGAAATGAGGTGGGAAATTGAGATGACACTTTCTGACACATTCTTCAACTCTCTCCGCGGTTAATTTCTCATCAACACCAATATCAACACCAACATCTGGCATACAGCCTGTCATTCTACCTGCAACAGGAAGCGCACCATAATTTGTCCCTTTTCTGAATACCGTACCAACAGGTGCCACTTCTGTTTTTTGATAATCTTCAGTTTTCTGACTTACTGCTCCTTTGTGTTTATCTAAATTTAATAGCATTCTGGCAATCTGTTCCTCAGAAAATGAGACGGTATTAACAACTTGTTACAACTAACAACATGTCAATCAACAACTTAATAACAACCAGTATACACTCACCCTTATTTTGTTCCGTAATTTCGGGTATTCTTGCTCCACTTCTCAGATTATATAGTAATAATATATATATAATACATAATTTATATATATTACAGTTTAGTTTAGTTTAATGCCTAGAGGAAATAAAAAGTCATAAAATATTTTGATTTGTAGAAAACGAAAATAGGAACGCCCCCCTTCCTAGAATAAAAATCACTAAAATTATGTAATTTCGACAGAACACTTACCGCATGCCAATTTTCGCAGCGTCAATCACTCTCCTTCTTGGCCTCTTTTCTTTTACATATTGACGAAATATTATTATCAACATCGCGAGATCAAGGGCGAGTTTTAATTGCACTCTCTTTCCGAGGTAAACTAGATAATATTATTTCCACTAGAAGTTACTCCCTACAATAAATCTAGGAACAAGGTATATCACTATAACATTTGGTCTGTGCTCTGTATACATACGGAAACAAGACCCCCTCTCGGCACTTGGGCCCCGGTACGATGTACCGGCTGTATCCCCACTCGGCGGGTCTGGTCGGCGACGTGGTGCTCGCCCACAATCAAATTACAGGTTAAAGTGGAAATTGGGAAGAATCACCGATTTGCACACAGGTGACGCAACGTTACGGATGAAGTCGGGGACCATAACAAGGCCACTGTCGAAACTCTGTGGTGCTCGTGTTATATAATAGGTAGGCTGCTGGCACTAAATTCCAAGATTTAATAGGCCCAGCGAGAAACTCTACGAATGGACGCTCGGTGGATTTATCAAATCCTAACAAATTGCCTTACATGTAAATAACGGAAATAATGTCTAATGTGAGAATAAGGAGATGGAAATATATATGTTAATTTGTATAGAGAATGAGGAGATGGAAATAAATATGTTAATTTGTATAAATAGAGATGAGGCAAGCGTTCAGTAGAGTCGCGCGCGGGAACACAAAATACGAACGCGGAAAGCAGATCTCAGGTCGGACACCTGAGTCAATACGAAGTCACGCATAAACAAACATTCGCGTCTTGGGAAAGACTTATCAGAAAACGGGAGGCTACAAAGCAGTTGAGCAAATACAGAATTTGACCAAGAGAATTTTTTACACAGATCTGTAACAAGCGATTCCTATAATAAAACTATTGGAAATATGTAGGTATATCTTACACACACAGTTGTTCGGTAGCTCGCCCTAAGGCTGGAAATTAATGAACCACACCACTGGGGTACGCCCTCACGGATTAGTCTAGGTCACGCCCCTTGGGAAATGAATACATATATAGTAAGCCATTTATTATTTCAAGAAGTCATAAGGACAACCAGAGTCAGAGAAAGAGAATCATTACTCGTTAATACCGTTTCCTCCCTTGGTAGCGTTACGGAACCCGTTTAATTCGTCTAACTCCTGTCGCATTTGAACCAAATACTTCGCGTAGAATAGAAAGCCTACTTATTGACTACAAAGTATTCGTGACATGCCGCTTGCCCCTTTAATAGGCCAGTGTAAGAATAAAATTATATTTTTTTGCTACGACCTTTTCGAAGTCCTTTTCTACCCCGATTACCGGGAAACCTTCGCTAAGCCCAGCCTAAATTATAACCATGGTCAAGAATTATTAAGGGGTCAGAAACCATTCGAAGGAGGTATAAAGTAAGCCCAGTTGCCAAAGGTCCCCGCCACCTGTCGTGTGCAATAGCAACGAGCACTCTTCAATATACTCATCATTGTGACTAACGACCAAGCTCCCACTAACCGGGTAACTTTCCCCCCAACTTTCCTATTAGATAAACCACCTTTTACCATCCCTTTTCGTCATCCATAAACCGATCCCCATCCACGTATAAACAAGCCCCCTAAAAATTGGTGACCTTCCACCTATAATTCTACCCACTAGAGATCAAGGCTGAGCCATCGGACCCACTGTGGGTCAACTCCCACCAGGCATGGTCTCGCCCTCGGACACACCTGCGGGTCGACTTCCGCCAGCTAGGGTCTCGCCTTCGGAGCCACTTGTGGGTGAGCTCCCAGCAAGCAGGGTCTCATGCTCCTACCCACTTGCGGGTTAGCTCCCAGCAAGCAGGGTCTCATGCTCCTACCCACTTGCGGGTGAGCTCCCAGCAAGCAGGGTCTCATGTTCCTACCCACTTGCGGGTTAGCTCCCAGCATGGTCTCTCCCTCAGATCCACCTGTGAATGAAGGTCTTGGACAAAGACGTCTCGCAGCTTCTTTATTTCGAAAAAGAATTCGAGAAATATTGAATAATTTAAGTTACGCCCCTTTATGTACTAAGGATCTTTCTCCTTTAAAAGTTAATGCTGTCCCCGCTTCCCAGTGTGTCGGAAAATATATCTATCGACATACAGAAAATGATAAAATATAAATTTAATTCATTTAGCAACAAGCCTTACTATAAATTAGTGGTTTGTTAAATGTGGAATGTAATTCTCTTCTTCTTTTCATTTGTAACGGTTGGCCAATCGCATTTGTTTAACTATGTAGATTATGTTGGGGGGGAAATTCTTCCAAGGGCCTAGATTCTAATTGTCCGCTTGAATTCACCCAAATGTGGTTCACTGTAATATCGGTCTCGTTGTAACGATTTTGTGCTTTCTATCGGAATTGTTCCCTTGTCATATTCCTTTGACATTAATATTGATCGCCGATTTGGCAGGTCTTGTATATGCATACATTGATTTAATAGTAGTGATTATTCTCTTTAATTTCCAACCCGGTAAAGCCGCTATAAATAGCTTTAGAACAGTAATCTTCTCGCTTGGTGGGCACAATAAAGTGTCTAATTACTCTAAGACAACTTTATTTGCAGTCTATGACAACGAAATTCGATCATTTCGTTTAATGCTATGCGTATGATATGATGTCTCTATCACAACGGAATTTAGTCGGCTCATTTAACTCTATTCGTAGGCTGATTTCTCTCCGACGACGAAATTCGTTCGATTCATTTAAAATTATGCGTAAGTCGCTATGACAACGAAATTCGATTGGCTCATCGCTATACGTAGGCTATTAGGTATCTATGACAACGAGTTCATAGTTATGACGTTTCTATGACAACGAAATTCGGTCCATTCATCAACGCTATGCGCAAGATATGAGGTCTCTATGACAACGAAATTCGGAGGATTTATTTAACGCTATGCGTAAGCTTATGATGTTTCTATGACAAAAAAATTCGGTTTAATTATTAACGCTAGGCGTACGCTATGAGGTTTCTATAACAACGAAATTTGGCCATTTCATTTACCGCTATGCGTAGGCTTATGAAGTTTCAATGACAACGAAATTCGGTCCATCCGATATTCATTAACACTATGCGTAGGCTATGAAGTTGCTGTGACAACGAAATTCGGCCTTTCATTTAACGCTATGCGCAGACTATAGCTACGGAAAATTGCTTTGTTTATTTATTTATGATATAACCTGTAATTATAGGCCCTGAATATATGTACTTTCTACGACAGAAAATTTATTATGTTTGATTTTATTACATATATGGTATCCTGCACAACTACGTATACATATAATGGCGTCACTACCAATTATTTAGAATTGGCCAGATTTACCATTTCAGTGTGTCTTTATTTGACTATTTTCTCCGTTTAATTTTTGTATTTATGCTATATTTTTTTCCTTATCGATCATTCTTATTCTTCAGAGGAAATACGCTTGTTTGTTGAACCATCTATCTATGTATATATATATATATATATATATATATATATATATATATATATATATATATATATATATATATATATATATATATATATATATATATATATATATATATATCCCCTCTCTCTCTCACACACACACACACACTACATAACTTTCTTTTTAACCCAATAATAATTTTATTCGTGTAATAAATTATGTTAAGTGTTAGTTTGAAAAGTGGAGAGAGAGAAAGGGTGGGCACATTGAGAGCATAACACCATTTTAACATCCATCAACTCAATAAAAAACTGACTCAAGTTTAATAAAAAAATATTCGACAGAGAACAGCCACCACGTCGTCCTGATAAGAATTAGGGCCACCAAAGAAACCTACTTTACAAAGCTATGGGCCTACAGACCGTGTGGAGGAACTTGCCCATTTGAGTCATCCCCTCCTTATTAGTCCTACGAAGAGAAATGCCCTCGTTTACTAGAGATTTACTTTCTATTTTATACAAAAATATGTGTGAAAAGACATAGACGAATGAAACAGCTGTAAAAAAAAAGTTATTTAGAAATTAAATGTAAAAACAAAGTAAAACTAAAGTAATAGTAATGTTTTGTTGACTTTCAATTAGGCCCATTGGGCAGTGCAGTTCTCCTCTGCAGAATGAGTTTGGAAAATTTTCCGTAGTCACTTCTGACTCAACCTGTTGTGGACTGTTAGAATGACTCATCCCTGGCGTTATTAGCAAGTCCCCTTATTTGATAAGCCTATTTTTAGCCGGTTTATTCTATCACTCATTTTTGTTTTCAGATTCCAAATTCATTCACCTTTACTTTCTTTTCCTATCAACTGTCTTCTTGCATGGTGGCATACACACATAATGAGCGGAAAATAATAGATTAAGGCAGAAACAACCCAAACTCAATCTATCATCCGGAAATAGCTTTTAATTAAAGCCACTTGAAAGTAGCATAATAAAAGAATGAGAAAAGCCATTAGGACCTTAAAAAAGGTCATCCCAAGTACACATAGAGACGTACAAATCCAATATCATCAGCAACTATACGTGTTAGTCCAAATATTTAGCGTACTGTCTCTTAAGTTTTCCTCAGTTCCCGAATGTTTGCATTTAGTATTAACATTTCACTGTAGTATGTTACAGGAGGCAAAACTCAATCGTTGAACACTTCTTTTTAAACATTTGAAGATATCGCTTTATATGTAAAAGCTATTTACTTCCGCCTTAACCAACCTTAATGTGTTCTACTACTAATTTCCCTCCACTTGTTACCATCTGCTTCTAAATTTGATAATCATTCCTACTTTGTCTTCGAGAAATTTCGTGCAGATTATCGATTGTCAAAGTTATCATTATTTATTGCAATTCTCATGGCTTCTGACCAAAGTAGATATCGTGAGATTGACTAAAAAAATTCTCTTTGATTCTCACTTCCTGTTGTTGGCAATTATGATTCCCGAATATCTTGACGACTGGCCTAAAATGCTTTGCAGGGATGGAACTTCGTTGTTTCGCTCTTGTTTTGTAGTTTTCGAACGACCGATTGCAGCCTAAATGACGGGTTTTGTGTCCCTTAGGCCGAGTTGATATGAATAAATTTTAAGTACAGTCTCGGTCTACGAATGCTACACATAGCATATTATATTCATTGCACCACTGCAATAATTGTTGGGCAGCATTCAGTCTTACGTGCTGTATGAATAATCAATCACCTCGGGACTCTGTGATTGGATGGTTCCGCGAGTCTGTGTATAACTTTATTTTGGTATTTTGTGTTAGTGATATGAAAGGGTTAGAAATATTATTCTTTATTTATTTATTCCAACTCTCTTTTCGAAGAGGAGTAAAACTTAGTTGTCAGACTAGATTATATAAGTCTCTTTTTTCCCTGGATTTTTTTGTGAAAAAAAGGGGCATATAGTTTATTTACTCTCCCTTATAAGAACGGTTAATAAATGTAAGGGTATATATCTAAATTATACTAATCTGTTTGAGTGTTTATTTCTTTCATCTTCTCTCATTAACTATCCTGTATGACCCTCCATTTTTTGCATTGAAATCTCGCCTAATCATATACTGATGATGGTTTGCATGAGTGAGTGACTCTTAGAAACACCACTTCTCCATCTAAGCTGCTTGTCAAAGTGTATTTATTGAGCCAAATTTCAATTACTCACTAACCTATTTTTTTATATTGAAATGTCGCTAATTTTTATGTTTTATTCAATGTTTTGAATTTTCAAAGCACTTTGTTCATTTTTGTATCAAAATAAACAGTTTATAAGCGCTTCTTTAGGACCAGAGTTGCCATTAATGAATTTTGGACATAACTGGAAATGACTGCTTGCCTGTAACTGAACTTTCTTGGCCTCGACGCTTAGTTAAGACACCAAAAATAAACTGGTCATAATAAGTTGATGGATGAAGAATTTTGGTATAGAAAGTTTAAGAAAAGAAGTCGCACATTTGTAATTTTGATAATCATTAAAATAAATCTTTAGTTTAAAAAAAAATAATGTTTTATTAAGGTTCTTATGATTACATTATCAAAAAAATATATATTATCTTTTGAAGAATAGAATAAAATTTTTAAAAAAATTAGCCATTTTTAAACTGATTTGATATTTAGGACCATTTTTTACGGTTCTCGTTTCCCTCACCTCTGTTATTTTTCAGTGTCAGTCAATTATGTTAATGTTTTCTAGTTATAAAAGTTGTAATGTGGAAATCAAACCACATCGCACAACAAGTAAACAGAAATTTGTAAAGGTGTAAATATGCAGGAAGCGAAAATGTGTGGAAAATATATATATATATATATATATATATATATATATATATATATATATATATATATATATATATATATATATATATATATATATATATATATAGAAGAAGGAGCAAATGAAACTTCTGCGGGTGATAACAACCACCACAGGGCTTTCGCCATATTTCTTTTCTGCCTTTCAAAACAATTTTGAAGACAGAAATAAAGGTGCAGAAACCTTGCATTGCAGACTATATTACAATATAGTACAGGAAAGAGAAATTGGACGCGAATGAGCAATGAGACAAGAAACGGGAGTTTTTTTAGAGGTAAGAGAAAGGGACATTAGAAGAAGACCAGAATCATAGAGAGCAGAGGGCGGCACAATGAAGGCAATCCTTTACCGAGAAGACAGAGATAACGCCAGGGGAAAAAAGTTTGAAATTCCTGGCCGGGACTCGAACCCGGGTCTGCTGATTGCCGGCAATCAGACCGGCAATCAGCAGACCCGGGTTCGAGTCCCGGCCAGGAATTTCAAACTTTTTTCCCCTGGCGTTATTTCTGTCTTCTCGGTAAAGGATTACCTTCATTGTGCCGCCCTCTGCTCTCTATGATTCTGGTCTTCTTCTAATGTCCCTTTCTCTTACCTCTAAAAAACTCATGTTTCTTGTCTCATTGCTCATTCGCGTCAAATTTCTCTTTCTTGTACTATATATATATATATATATATATATATATATATATATATATATATATATATATATATATATATATATATATATATGCAGATACACCCACAAAGGAAAAGTGAAAAACGATTCCGAGCGCTTTCATCTTTATTCTTAAAGACCTTTTCAAGGAATGACCAGGATGCTGGACATATATTGCGGTAAATAGTGGAAGGGGGGTTTAGACTACCCACCTCTGAACCTTAATTAGGGGGTACAAAATCCTGAAACAACTTTATTTGAGATTTTATCTATGTAGTGATAATGGGGTCTAGCTTGAACAAACCAGGGCTAAGATTGAAATTTGGCAACGCGTTATTGGAGATATATTCTAATATATTTCTCGAAATATAATTACTGCATTTTATGACTGGTTTGGCACTGTTCCAGTTAATGCTATAGTTAAGATTGTACATATGTAGAAAAAGCGCAGATTGTACAGTGTGATTACGTACATTGGCTTGATGTTGCTTAACCCGGTCATCTAGTTTTTTCCCGGTTTGTCCATAATAGCATTTTTGGCAGTTGTTGCAGCCTATCGAATAAACAATACCAGGTCGGGGGGGTGGGGAGGATTTTTGACAAGGATGCACTTTTTCTACATATGGACAATCTTAACCATAACATTAACTGGAATAGTGCGAATTTTCTTTTCTCCATAAATAAGTATTCCTAGCCCGGCCACTCCGGTAAATTGCACATTCATCGGAGAAAAACACTTTTTCCACGTTGTCGGATTGTCGGAAACACATCAAGAAACCGTTCACATGCCACACATCTTTTGCCCATGTCGTTATCGCTTAGTTTGTTGACGAATGTTGGCCTAAACGATTTCAAATGAAGACCCTTTGTCATGTTCGTTGACATTGTGGATTTTGGAATTCGTAGCTCGAAAGACCGTTTTTGCCGTGACTTCGAGGGTGATCGTAGCACAGATGCCTCCACCTCTGCACATGTGTCCCTTCGCGCTGAGGTTCTTCATTTCCTCGATTTGTCCTTAATTAATCCTTATCAGAAACAGTTTATGTTCTCAATTCAGTATTGTCCTCTTCTGAGGGGCTAGTCTGCCGAATCTTGCAGTGAAGTCATGTTGCACATCTTCCATGCTTTTGCCAGAATACACACAATCATGTACCCATACACTTGCAATCAGCCCCCCCCCCACCCCGCAGTCTCAACTAAAGACTGGTCTGAAAGTCTTGTCATCCCCTGTAAATATTGTTTTAATTTTCTATTTCAGATGGCTGACACGAGCTCCTACAGTTATGGAAGAGATTCCATAACTGTAGGAGCTCGTGTCAGCCATCTGAAATAGAAAATTAAAACAATATTTACAGGGGATGACAAGACTTTCGGACCAGTCTTTAGTTGAGACTGCGGGGTGGGGGGGAGGCACTGAGGTCGGGCGAAAGTACTAACCTTCAAGTACCAGGTGTAAGAGTCTATACGGGCTCCCCTTTGAGGGCGAAATGTAGTGGTTATTTCATTAAGAGTAGAGTGTTAAATGTGATGTTATTGGACAAAAACAAAGTTTTGTGATGTTCTGGCAGAGCGTCATTTGTTGCTCGCTGCTCTTGTATTAAGCGATGTTGGGAAAACAATTGTCACAATTTATGTTAGTGAAGAAAAGAATAAAATTAGTGAGAGAGAAGTGAAGCAGGAGGGAGGGATGATGGATTATTAATTTTGACAGAATGTTTATACTAAACAATAATATTTTTTAGCAACAAGTTTTCGGTTTTCATCTATTATTCCTAGACAGGAAAAACCACTCTTTGGTCTTAGTTATTTAAAAGGAGCTTTTATAAAGTGCTCAGACTTTTTACTAGAAGATTTTCAAAATAAAAATTAGAACTTGAAACACTTTAATGTGTGGCCATAAATACGGTGAAAGATAGAATAAATGTCATGGATAAAGATGAAACTGATCAACGTTAATTTGAAAATGCAGGAAGACCTTCAAGTGATTTGCAAATATAATGTATGAAGAGCTAATTAAATCGATGGCAATTTGGGAGAACACTAAAGAGGTCAGAGTATTATGAATGAATCGAAGATGTGATTTATTCAACTTTGTATTAATTTGAGAAATAGTGGAGCATCTGCGTCGACTGATGGGGCTCTAAGTATGATTGGAAAAAAATTATGTATTTGTTCATTTACTTAAACAGGAAGTAAATCACAATTTAGTAGAATGTAAGTGTATTTTACTAAGATGAAGTATTTTCTATTATTACAGAACACTTCTCAACCTCCTCTTTTTTTTACTAACAATGCATGAAATGAAGCAAATATATTCACAAAGTATTCTTTCGTAATTTTAAATGCCAACATTAACAGAGAGGTCTTACCAATTCCGAGAAATCTATGACACCTCGCAATTTATCTAATTCCAAAATTCTATTCAATTTCTATTCTATCCAATTATGTCATCATAGTTCCATTGGCTTGATATTCATAGCTTAAAAATTGAATTATTCAAATTCCAAGAAAGTGCAGTGGGAAAAAATACTTACCCTTAATCTGATGTTACAAGAAAAGGAAGTGAAGCATTTATTATTGAATGTAACGAAATAACAGGAATCCTTATAAAGCAGAGTATAGAGCCTCATTATTTCTGATGCAACTCTTTACTTACCTCTTTTACGTCGCTGAAAAGGTTACCCACAGGAAAGGTTTACCCTTAGATATACTGGCAATGTTTATTTTTCTTATTCATATGACCAGTTGTTTTCAACCATCTTTCATAAAGTCAACCACCACGAATGTTTTGGTATTGACGTGATTGCTGCATGTGCGAGCCAGAAGACAATGAAGTATGAACTTCGAATTAGCAATTTGTGGCGATATTCCACATAATAGTGTCGAATATCATTCAATGATAACCTTATAATGATAATCATTTAATGACAACCTTTTATATTAATAATGTTTGGTGCTCTGTTTTTAGATGTAGTGAAAAGTTGCCAAATTATTAGAGCCATTTGTGATAAAAAAAAACAGGAAATTGGAATATTACTTCATCAACATTTGAAAAAGAATTTGGCTAACTATACTTGGATTTAAAGACGGTTCCAGTTATGGTAGTGATTTAGAATGATTTGATATGCAATCAGGTAGTCGGAAGGAGGGGAGGGGGGGGGGAGAAGAGTCATTGCGAAGTCATACACATGCTGCACTAGGCTCAGTGAAATTCTAACAGATAGTAAAAGGTAGGTTTTCCGTAAAAGATGTATATTAAAAAAATTACATATTGGTATGTAATTAGAGGTTTTTGATAAGTGATTGTGAGGATATTAGCAATATTTTTGGAATTCTTTAAAATTTAGTGTTTTTTTATATAATAAAATTGTAAAGCTGAAGACATTACCAAAATGGAGGGGAAAATCCATGCATTAGTGACAGAAACAGGTTATTCTCAAGTCGAGATTCGGTGGTTGGAGGGCGCAGTTGAAAAGGTCGACATGTACTGTTGACTGGTTTTTATTACTTGTTAATAATGGAAAAAAGAATCCTAGCTTTAGCTCTAAACCGGCAAATTATTATGGTAGGAAAATATAACTCCAGGAACTAACATTTTAATTAAAAATAAGTTAGTTTCTAAATCGAATATTGCAACATTATCGAAAAAAAACCCCACTCCGGTACCCCTAAAATAAACAAAAGGCGTTTAAACTGGGACGAATTATTTTATTTTCAGCAGATTACTAAACATCGGTTAAGGATTTTTATTATTAAATGATATGATGAGTGAGTTTAATATCCCACCTAAGAATCTAGATGGAAATTTTGTTCTCTGCAGGTTCGTTTCAGCTATCGATCCTTCTTTCAGGTAAGGCGCTACAAAGTGCTGTTTATTGAAGACGTGTGAATGAGTTGGCGGAAGTGACGTTTTGTGAGGAAAAGCCGAGCAATTCATGAGAGAACGTACTTTTCCTCTTTTGAGAATCAGAAAAGGAGCGAAAGGGAAAAGCAAGAAGTTGACAAGAGGCGGGCACTTTCTGCTGCAACATTGCACCGACATAGGTGTATGATGCGTCCGAGGAGACACTGATAGGGGCACCAAGGCAAGGATGAGCCTTGCAACCAGCGGGGACAATGATTCACACCCTTCTGAAGACCAAAATAGAGGAGATTTCTTCTTAGTCTTCGACAGCTCAGTGGTTGCATGATTCGAGCACCGTCAAGAATGAGTCTGTGGCATAAATAAACCATACCACAGAAGTGACGAAGTTGTTTCAGCGAAGGAGGTCAAGAAAAATGCCGAATAACAGCAACTTTATCAACGAGAAGACGAATTCCGTCAGGAGAAACATGATGTACGAGACAGGACAGTTGAGAGATACCGAAAGTACACTTAGAAGTGTTGGTTACGGCACTATGTTCTTCTAAACAAACAAACATCTGACTTTTCAAAGCCTAGCAATCTCCCACTGTTCTGAATTGACCAGGTGTAGCCTTCTGTACGATATGGAGGTAAGAGACCGAAAGAGAGGCAGAAGGGCGAGCTATACCAGCATCCATTCAAACACCATTTTCATTACCGAGAGTGAATTTGGGTCTAGACGTCCAGGCGGGGAGAAAATAGGTCCTCCTGTCGCCTCATTCCGGTGAACCACAGATATATCCTTGAAAGGAGGAAAAGTAATGTTAGAAAACTCCTGTAGAAGCCGCTAGAAGTGAGGCTCAGCCAAAGAGAGACAGTCGACAAGCCTGCGGCTACGAGAATCGATTAAAAGCTCATGGGCAGAAAGAAAATCAAAGCCCAAAATAAGACAGTCTACCTCGGCAATTACAAAGGAAGGACCATCGAAAAAGTCGACCGAGTCCGAGGGAAAGATGGAGTTTACGCCTTCCATCGGTCCTAAAATAAGAATTGTTGGTCGCGCAAACAATTAAATCAGAAGTAGGTAAATCTTTGTCGTCTTGGGATGCTGAAAGGACGTTACATTGAGCTCCAGTGTTTACCAGGAATAAAAGGTTAGAAAGTGGGAGATTTATACGTAAAGGTGGACAAACTTGAACAGTTAAAGGTGAAGCAGAGGTGGTCTACCCATTAATCAGTTGCCTGTTTAGTTTAACTGAGGCTGAGTAGATTGAGGTGAAGACGGATTTGTTGAAGTGGAGGAAGAGTAATGTGATGAATTAGAGAAAGAAGATAGTAGGGATGCCTTGGATTATTTAAACAGCGTTGCTATGTACTACTTTATTTCCGTAGTTGTGATGGTACCAGCATATGTCCGACCATATTTGATGAGGTGAAGGACACGAACTACGAATGAGTGAAAACTTGAATATAGATTGAATTGAGATAATGGGATAGTAGTTGGATTGATTTAAGTTAATTATAATACATAATTTGGGTAAATCTGGGTTACTTTAGGCGAAGATTTGCGAGAATTGGAACTAGCAAAATTTAATAAAAGATTGAGATAATGAATAAATTTTCATTTCCACGAATTTGAAACCTAACTTGAAATTAATGAAATTTGAGCACAGTGAAAAAACACATTTTTCGTTCGGAGAAAGAATGTTGCCAGATTTGGGAAAGTTATTTTGTATAATTTCATGGCCGGTATTTCTGGTCAATAATTTTGTGTATGTAATTAGGAATTTAGTCACAAAGATATATGTATTTCTTTTATAGGAATTACTGTGTTGTGAGAACCGTTAGACATCCAACCTCTGTGATGGTCAGGTCCGTATTTAGTGGCAAAGGTGGAGGTACACTGGATATTGTTGAAGGTGACATGAAGTTGTACCAGTATCGAAAACCTTTGGAAACGAGGCTCATTCCTCAGATATGACGCTGCTTTGCCCCAACTAACTATTACATGTTCATTATATTCAAATATACTTTCTTGAAATGTACTTTTATCATTTGTCTAATAGTTTCTAATATTTGTCAATATAACACAAATTAAACAAATGAATGCCCAGTTTTGGAGGTGCCTCTAATATAATTTCTCCGCCTCTATATATCCGTTATATTATCAATTGAATAAAGCCTCGATTACAGTTTTTATATATTAAATTTAAAACAATTTATTAGATTTAATTTATTCAATGCAATTATTTTTCACTAACTATAATTTAAGAAGGGGATTTTTTGAGTATTTGAATAATAATTTCATCTTAGTTTGGTTATGACTTATGTTTTTTATCAAAGTTATTTCTAATCATTCTTTTATAATATCAAAAACAAAATGGTGAAGTTCAGAAATAAATATAAGTATCGAAATTTTGTGCATTTTTTAAAACCCAAAGAATTAAAAATGGTGAAGTTCAGAAATAAATATAAGTATCGAAATTTTGTAAATATTTTAAAACCCCAAAATTACAAATGGTGAAGTTCAGAAAATTTATTTTTATATATCTTCTATAATTCTATATTTTAGCAACGTGATATTTTGAAAGGGGGGAAATTTAGTTTAGAGCTCCTTTTTAAAATTAGCAGGCAATGGCTTCTCTATTAAGATTAAAATTTAAAATCTAAAAAAAAGCAGCCATGGTTAAATTTTTATAAATTTTCTGAACTTCACCATTTTTAATTCTTTGGGTTTTAAAAAATGCACAAAATTTCGATACTTATATTTATTTCTGGACTTCACCATTTTGTTTTTGATATTATAAAAGAATTATTATAAATAACTTTGATAAAAAACATAAGTCATAACCAAACTAAGATGAAGTTATTATTCAAATACTCAAAAAAATCCCCTTCTTAAATTATAGAGTTAGTGATGATGATGATGATGATGATGAAGATGATGATGATGATGAAGTGATGTTGCTGATAAGAATTTTTTAGATGCAGCCATTGTAGTAGTTGAGAAATTGTATGTAAAGAAAAAGAATGCAAACTTTGTGAAAAATCTGTTTGCCACAAGGCAGCAATATTTATTTTAATTATTTAATTAACTTTATCAAGAGCTACACCGATTAAACAAGAATTGTGATTTAAAATCCGTATGAGATGTAGAATGCAACTTACCCCTTGACGCCTTTATTAATGGATTATCCTCTTATATTAATCATACATCATCTGCTGGAGAATAAAACTTTAACTCTTACACAAAGATACGATCAGGCAAGGGCACTTGCCTTGACACAAATACAATGAAATTCTGCATCATACCAGTCAGCAAACTGCACCCAAAAATAGACAAGTTCAATATTCTGTTTACTGCAGCTACAGTTGTGTTCCGAAAATCAATCCTCGTTCTGTGATGGACCAACTCATTCTAGAAGAAATGCCCAGCGAAAAACTTAATGTTTATCATGTCAACAAAAAGTTGGTAGTGTTGAATCAAGGAAAAAGTTGGTCTACTGCCATTGTCGAATCTAGAAAAAAATTGTCGTTGAATTTAGGAAAGTTTTAGCCTACTGACAAGGTCGAATCTAGGACAAAATTGTGCTGCTGGTATATCGAATCTGGCTAAATTTTGTCCCACTGGCAGTATCGAATCTAGAAAAAAGTGTCCTATTGACAATGTCGAATCTATTAAAAATTTGTCCCAGTTGCAGGGACGGATGCAGGGGAAAAATTGCACTACTCGCAGTGCAGAATATATGAAATGTTGTCCTACTGACAGGTTGAATCTAGAAAAAATTGTTCTATTGGTGGTGTCGAATCTAGGGGAAATTGTCCTACTAATAATGACGAATCTAGGATTTTGTTGTCCTACTGGCAGTTCCGAATATAGGAAATCTTTCGTCCTATCGGCAGTGTCGAATTTAGGGAAAATGTTCCTACTGGCAGTTTTAAATCTAGGAATAGTTTGGCCTACTGGCAGTTCAAATCTTGGAACACTTTGCATACTGGCAGTGTCGAATTTGGGAAAAAGTTGACCTACTGGAAGTGTTGATTCTAGGAAAAAAGTTGTCCTATTGACAGTTCGAATATAGGAAAAGTTGGCCTACTAGCAGTGTCGAATTTTGGAATAAGTTGGCCTACTTGAAGTGTTGAATATAGGAAAAAAGTTAGCTTACTGGCAGTGTAGAATCTAGGATAAAGTTGGCCTACTGGCAGTTTCGTATCTAGGAATAAGTTATTGGGAAAAGTCGAAGATTTGACCTATCTTCTCTTGCCTTTCTCTACCATAACCAAAACCGCACCTCACCTAACCTAATCTAATCTAACTTAACCTAACCTAACATTAAGGAAATTAAATATTCTCTTTTTTTCGCATTTATCTAATGCCTTCATAATTAACGTGGTCAGTATTGAAAATTATGTGTTCTAAGTTAAAACATGTTTAATAAACAAGGTTTTTATTACTTTATTGCATGCAAATAAAATGTAGGGTCGTGCCATGAAAAACAAACCCTCATCCACCATACCTTCTTTGGGTTCGCTATTCTTGACAAGTTAAATCTTTTTCACACAGTCATTCTCCTTTTGCTTTTGAGCTGAGAACAAAGTTGATCCCAATTCGCCAGATCGGTTTGGTTGGAAATGCGAAAACCAAAATGGCACTCGCTTTAAGATCACTACCACCATAAAAACTCGATTTTGGGTTGACCAAATCAAGACTTAATTTACCAGGCAATGGCTTCGCTGGGAGCTTGCGCTTCACTACTAAGATTGAAATTTAAAATCTAAAAAAAAGCAGCCAGGGTTAAATTTTTAGAAATTTTCTGAACTTCGCCAATTATAATAATTTTAAAAAGGAACTCTCAACTAAGTTTCTCCTCTTTCAAAATATCACGTTGCTAAAATATAGCTATAGAAGAAGATATATAGAGATAAATTTTCTGAACTTTACCATTTGTAATTTTGTGGGTTTTAAAAAATTCACAAAATTTCGATACTTACATTTATTTCTGAACTTCACCATGTTTAACTCTATAATTTAAGAAGGGGATTTTTTAAATATTTGAATAATAATTTCATCTTAGTTTGGTTATGACTTATGCTTTTTTATCAGTTGTTTCTAATAATTATTTTATAATAGCAAAAAACAAAATGGTGAAGTTCAGAAATAAATATAAGTATCGAAATTTTGTGAATTTTTAAAACCCAAAGAATTACAAATGGTGAAGTTCAGAAAATTTATCTTTATATATCTTCTTCTATAACGATATTTTAGCAACGTGATATTTTGAAAGGCGGGAAATTTAGTTTAGAGTTCCTTTTTAAAATTATTATAATTGGCGAAGTTCAGAAAATTTGTAAAAACTTAACCATGGCCGCTTTTTTTTAGATTTTAAATTTCAATCTTAGTAGCGAAGCCATTGACTGGTTATTCAAATACTCAACAAAATCCCCTTCTTAAATTATAGAGTTAGTGATGATGATGATGATGATGATGACATTTGATTCATGTTGTTTTGCTGGAGGGAGAAAATCGGAATAAGAACAGCGAGTGCGATTTTCGGTTAGGTAAGGGAGGATCCCTAAACTACCCCAAAGCTATGGGAAGAGGATGCTCATTTGTCTCAAACCTTTGGGGGAGGGGAAGATGTTAAAATGCTGCATCTAACCTATTCTTTTATCCATAAAATGAACATTGTCTATGTTTAACTTTTTCTTTCATAATATTTAGATTGGGTAGGGTATACTTGACTTAATTTGGGGTTCGCTTTTCTTCACATGATTCAAAATCTGTTTCTTTTTCGAAACGACTTGTTTTTCCCCCGTCACGAAATTGTTTAACTCCATAAGGGAATTGAGTTTTGGAGCCATA
Source organism: Ceratothoa steindachneri (assembly GCA_963969495.1). Taxonomy (NCBI): domain Eukaryota; kingdom Metazoa; phylum Arthropoda; class Malacostraca; order Isopoda; family Cymothoidae; genus Ceratothoa; species Ceratothoa steindachneri. The sequence goes on along the minus strand of OZ018317.1, from coordinate 183,602,010 downwards.
TCCTTCACGAGGGGTCCATCCTGATTATTATATATAAACTAAGGCAAAAACCAAGATGCGCATCTCATTCACACTAGCAACGTTTGTAACAGCATATCCCACAAACAAAACTTGCACTAACGCTCTAATCCTGCCAGACGTTTTCCTATTCAAAACCTTATTGTGGCTGTCTGCCATACGATCAGATCCTAGCTACGATCATTTACGAAATGCATACTGGATTTTAATTTTAGGGGTTGGGGGACAGGGTAAACTTCCGAGGGAAAAAGTTGGTGTAATGAACACATACTCAGCAGCACGATCGTGAAAATCCAACGGTCGTTCTCCGTGCTAGGCCTAATATGTTACCCGAATGACAGCTCAAGGCGGCCTTGGTCTTAACTTGAAATAGCCCAGGGCCAAGTCATCGCACAACAGGATCAAGGGGGTCACGCCGGCAGTTGGGGGAGGCGACACCTGTTGTTCTTCTTGGAAGGGGGAAGGGGTGGATGACGCAATGCAGTAGGACCAATCGATGACGTTTCAGACTTGCTTACGTTCGGAAAGGAGGTCACTGTAGTTTTTCCCCCTCCCCCATTTAATGGAGCATAGCGATGCACATTTAGTTCTCCCCTCCTAGCTCGTATGGAATTATTCCTACCCCGTGAGGGATTATATAACATTCAAGTTCAGAAACAGTCTGCTTGGAACTGTTTGTTCGTGTGTGTGGTTTAATTGACAATAATTATAATATGTTGCATGTCTGGGCTCTAGTCGGCTATGAATCCTAGGTGAGGCCCAGCTCCAAAGCGTGAACGGAAGGGGAGGGATGACCTTGATTCTTCGGGAAAGGGAGTGGCCCCTGCTGCTTTGTGTCACCAACGAGAAAACGCAAATAAACAACGGAAAATGCGCGCGCGCTCTCTCCCTCCCTCCTTTATCTATCCATAGCCTCAGACCGGCCGAAAAGTCACTTTGTCGTCTCACTATATGCTTGCGATGGAGCAAGTTTCCTCGAATTCATGCCAGACAGTTTTTTCGAACAGAAAGTAACCCAACCTCAATTCACAGAATGTACTGATAATTTTGATCGATTGAACCGACGTAGAAGTATATATTGGTGTTAGAAATCATATTTATTTCAAATATTATGTGCAAATGAGTGTATTCACGAGTCTTAATTCCAAGCTTTTTTTACATCTAGAAAAGAAAGGAAATTGATGTAACCATGATGACATTTTTCACAACGGCAAAATACAGAAAGAGAATAGGACAGATATTTATTTTAAAAATAAAAAACTAACATGGGCATTTTCAGCAAGTTATAGAAAGCAGGGTTTAGTGAAAGTAGTGGTTAGAAGTGAGAGTGTGTGAAAGGTATATAAATATCCGAAGCTGCTTCCCATTTGGATGCTTCTACAGCTACTTAAACACACCTACAAACCTGCACCGAAGTAGTTGTTTTGTACTTTCCTGTTGTCGAAGGCCATATTTATGATGACATTTTCTCTATAACACGAGTATGCGCTCTGCGAAGGTGTCGGCTGGGTAATAGCTAAGTTGGGGAAAGTTGCGTCCCCTGGTTCGAACGCTCCTAGTATTCTCTTCTTTAGGCTATATGCGGTCAAGGCCAAATGGCGAAGCTGCTCCTCTTGTTATTCTAATCATCATCATCATCATCATCATCATCATCATCATCATCATCACTAACTCTATAATTTAAGAAGGAGATTTTTTGAGTATTTGAATAATAATTTCATCTTAGTTTGGTTATGACTTATGTTTTTTATCAAAGTTATTTCTAATAATTCGTTTGTAATATCAAAAAACAAAATGGTGAAGTTCAGAAATAAATATAAGTATCGAAATTTTGTGAATTTTTTAAAACCCAAAGAATTACAAATGGTGAAGTTCAGAAAATTTATTTTTATATATCTTCTTCTATGACTATATTTTAGCAACGTGATATTTTGAAAGGGGGAAAGTTTAGGTTAGAGTTCCTTTTTAAAATTATTATAATTGGCGTAGCTCAGAAAATTTCTAAAAATTTAACCATGGCTGTTTTTTTTAGATTTTAAATTTTAATCTTAGTAGCGAAGCCATTGCCAGGTATTTAAATTATTCCAGGTGTTGTAAAAGTCAGCTGCATTCCTTCACTGAATTCCAAATCGCGCTCTGTTCCTGTAGGAGGTGAGTTTCATTCCGGAACTTTGCTCTTCCGATCAAAACGGTAAAATGATGAAAAATATGTGTTAATTAAATGATGTGTAATTATAATCTATTTCGTAATCATTTTTTGGTCAAAATAAATGTTGAAATCTTTTTCATTCTACAAAAATAATTATTTCCAAAGAAAAACGTGCAACTAATGTTGCTCTGCACAAAAGTAACCTGAAAATCAAGGAGTTTGTTTAAAAATACTGGTTCCAACCCTCTGAAGAAGCTATCTGGATGCCCAAGAATTTCAAATTAACGCCAAGATCGCCTCTTGGTAATAACATAACATAATTTCAGGCATGACAAAAGCCACAAGGGCCTTTCAAAAGTCATCCGCATCTGTCAACAACCACCCACAAAATGCATCCATAGGATTGTGTCCGATCATGCATCTACAATTCGAACCATCCACAGGAATGTGTCAAAAACAAAAAGCATCATCATAAAGACTCGGCAAAATCCAAATCAATCGTATTATACAATGATAAAAAAAACTGTATCCACAGGAATGAGTACAGAATACCCCCTAAAGTTAACCCTCCCTCCCCATATAATCATCTAATCTGCGTTTCAATACATTCAAGTTTGGACTGTCTACCGTCTCAGATGGCAAACTATTCCAGTAATCTACCACTCTATTGGTGACAAAATATTTTCTTACATCCAACCTGCACCTGTTTTTTTAAATTTTTAAGTGGTGATCCCTAGTCCTATTGCTACCTTCCAACTCAAAGAACTTGCTAAAATCCAACTTATCCGGATAATCCCAGAACATATTTTAAAAAGCTCAATCATATATCCCCTTACACATCTTCTCTCAAATAAGAAGATGTGTGCTTCAGGGAAGGTATTATTTTCGTTGCCCTCCTTTGTACTGACTCTAGCATGTTGATGTCATGTCTAAAATGTGGTGACCATGCTTGTATACACTACTCTAAATGTGGCTTAACATACGAATTATAGAGTTTAAGGATAACGTCTTTACTCTTGTAGCTAACATTCCTCTTAATGTATCCTAGCACCCTATTTGCTCTATTTTTTGCCTCAATACACTGCTTTGAAAGCTTTAGTGACCTATCTACTACTACGCCTAAGTCCTTCTCATCCTCAACTGAATTCAGCCAATGCCCATCCATTTCATAGCTAAATTCCCTATTATCCCTCCCATGTTAAGAACTTTGCATTTTTTAAGGTTAAAAGTCATTTGCCACTTCTGAGCCCAAGCTAATTAACTTATTTAAGTCACTCTGCACTTTAAAGCTTAATGCCCGGCCCAGTTCAAGGATCGGATTGCCTTCAGTGCTAAGCTTGCTCACGATTGGAAAGGAGCAAGCTTCGGGCTGCAAAGAAACCTCATCTCATAAGAATGGACTGTTGAAGATTGGGGAAAAGTGATATTCTCTGAGAAAATTCCCTTCCGCTTGTTTGGATGTTCTGGAAGATCTCGTTAGGAGAAAAGGGTAGCGCCTTCAAGAGTCCTGTGTCGTACCCACGGTAAAACATCTGGATACTGTCCAAGCCTGGGCTGCTTCTCATCTAAGGGTCATGGAGCACTATCAATTTAGGCCTAGAGCACTGCCATGAACTCAAGTGGTACTAAAATGAGCTTCATCAGCACGTTTTCCCAACAGTTCAGGACCAATTTGAGGATAAGTGTATTTTTCAGTATGATGGCGCACTTTGCCATAAAGCAAAAGCAATAACAAAGTTCTGGGCTAAAAATAGCATCGAACTTTTAAGACATTGGGCCGGGAATTCGGAAGCGATAAGCAAACTGGCGGCTGATAAATAGAAACTCTGAAATTGTAACCAGTTGCGGGTGTTAATTGAACAAAAATGAAGCAATATCAGTCAAGGTAACATCAATTGGTCTCCATCATGCCGAAAGGTATTGAAGCAGTCTTAAAGAACCAGGGAGAGTAATGTAAATATTGACTACGCTTATCATATGACTGTATTTATTAATAAAATGGGTTTTGGCTCTAATTTTTTTTATATTTCATCTCCAAATTACGATATAAACATAATCAAACAAAACGCAACATTTGATTAGCTCTATTAATTTTCTTATAGGAAAAAATATAGTACATACTCTCAAAAGTTTTGGCATTGTCTGTACATCGCACGCATTTTCACGTTAACGGTCTTAACGAACTTCATTAAAAAAATGGCTGTCCTCGTTGGTTTCCGCCTATTATTTGTTGGCAAATAACAACAAAAACTTCCCGCCTCTCGTTTTTACATTTGCTATACAAATTATATAATTTGACATGCAACCCCATAATTAAGTATGACACACGTAGAAAATTCTGAATTGGCAACTCTGTTATTTTTTTTATTAGAAATTGCCAACTCTACTTTTGTCCATAACGGGCAAGGCGGAAGAATGGTCACCGCCAGAACATCCTCGAAATGCTTTTGTATTCTAGCATAGTTTCTGTAGCATGGATAAAAATAGGGAATTACGAAGCCACTCATCCACTCCAGCCTGGCATTTTGAATCGCAGAGAATTGGGTGGGTGGGTAAAATAACGGATAAATAGTAATAGTGAAAATTCCAAGGCTAAAATTTTTTTCAATAAAATTCATGCTCAAATAATGAAGTTTGGGTATTATTATCTCATAATTTTATTTTTCCTGTCCATTGTATAAATTTAGTAAAAAAACAAAAACAACTTTATAATTATGTAGGAGTACAGTATCTACACATTTTAGGCCATTGAGTTAAAGAGCTTTTCACCAAACACCGCAGATATTGATTTTCTGGGGCAAGTTGTCGTGACGACGCTAAATGTTGACCGAATTAGCAGATTTGTCATATTTATGTATATTGACAGTATTAAACTAGAACTTTGGGGAGGAGTAGAATTTATGTCTAGTTTATTAAATTTGTTTTCGAATGGTAAAAATAAATGTTTTCCATTGTTTAATTTACACGACAAGCAGTAGGGGTTATCCGTATCAAACTTATTATTCAAGAATAAATTGTGGTAGGAATTTTTATAAGTCAAAAATTGAAAAATCGTGCCTAAATGATTGTTAAGGGTAGTGTCTAAACTATGATTACAATGATTTATTGTTCATTTCATAAGGGATATAAAATGGTTATACTAATTTAAGGGTTATTATTCTATATTAGAGTGCTGAGCTCAGCAAAATTCCTCTACACTATAGTAACTTTATATTGGGAGTTTTTTTTATATTTTTTGAATAATTCTTACTATTATTAGTCGTAAAAAATGACTATACAATTTTCAATTTTATTCAATACATTACAGAAAAATGACCCCAAACCTTTTTTTTTCTCACAATAATATAAATCTACTACACATACATTAAATCTATGTTTACAACAATAAATAGTGAAAATATTTACATGGTAAAACTGTCAAAACTGCTGAAAATTTCGATACACTAGATATAAATAAATAATTTTAAAAATAGATAACGCCATACAAGCATCTTCGTTTCCTAGACTAAAAAAAAAGTTAGGAGTGGCTACCCAAATTATCGTTAAGAATTACAATGGGAAACTATTTTGGGAGAACTTTCCCGCATTTATTTCGAATCCTGGATCCAGGGGTGAATTTGTAATATTCCCACGAGTTTGAACTCATTCCCAGGTTCCCTGGGGTTTACTTGTAAAATTTCAGTAGTACTCTATTACCCTTTTTAAGATTGGACTAAGTAGAAGTTAATGACTTAATTAATTAAAGTTGCAGACATAATAGGCTCTCATGCAAAGCCCCTGAGCATTTTGTCACACATTCTCAGGGTTGCCAAATTTCAGCGAGATTTTCAATTTAAGAAGTGTCACATGTATGTGACCGCTTATGCACATTCATTTACTTATATGTAAGTTATTAATTTATGGATTTATTTATATTAGTTTTCTTACATTGTAAAGTCTGTAATCTACTCTTAACACCTTTTCGGTGTAGCTAATTTTAAGTTTATAATGGAATATAAAAATCTTCAAAATGTATCCTTTATTGATTATCCTTACATAGCAATATAACAAGTAGGTTAAATGCTCAATCATACTTTCACTCACAGCATCATAATCTCACCGTAGTTGCCCCACTGTTTTGGAATGATGATTGTGTGTCTGTGTAAATGTTTGTGCGTGTGTATGTTTGTTACGAGAGAAAGTAGAGAACGTGTTCATATGCTAAATTTACTAACTATTAGGAAAATGTGTTGAATATATTATTTTCTCACCAATTCGGCAGTGGACCGTCAGTCTGACCCCAAAAGTAAGTTGTCAGCCGTTGTACCTGATGTGGTGAAGAGCCATTCTTTTCTCGTCTCTGTTGAGTTTAGTTATAAAGGGTGTTCCATTAAGACGGATTGAAGTTAGCAGTAAATAAAATAGTGTTATTGGTGAAAATTTATTGATTTCACGAAAAATAATATCGCCTAAATGTCCGCCAAGGCTTCGGCGGCACACTTCCCCTCGATGGTCAAAATTTTTGATGACGTCTCTGCATAGTTGCTCCTCGATCTCACCAATATGCTTTGTTATCTCATCCTTCAGCTGTTGAATTGTTATTGGCTTGTTGGCATAGACCTTACTTTTGAGATGACCCCAAAGGAAGAAATCTAAAGGCGTCAAGTCACACGATCGTGGTGGCCAATTGACCTCGCTGTTTCGAGAGATGATGCGACCTGGGAACTTCTCATTCAATAAAGCCATTGTTGCATTGGCTGTGTGGCATGTGGCGCCGTCCTGTTAAAACCACAAAGCTTCGACATCAATAGAATTCAATTTAGGCCATAAAAAGTTGGTTATCATGGCACGGTATCGCTCGCCTGTCACCGTAACAGAATTCCCAGCATCATTTTCGAACAAATACGGCCCAATGATTCCGCTAGCAAAAAATACACACCAAACAGTGACCTTTTGTGGATGCAGTGGCTTTTCAACAATCTTCCTGGGATTTTCATCAGCCCAAATGCGACAATTCTGCTTATTAACGAATCTACCAAGATGAAAATGGGCTTCATCACTAAAGATGATTTTTTGCGAAAAATCATCATCGGCTTGTCTTTGCTCGTGCACTCAATTGACGAATATACGGCGCTTCAAATGGTCACCAGTCTTCAGTTCTTGTGTCAATTGAATTTTGTAAGCGTGTAAAGACAAATCTTTTGTCAAAATTCGATGTAACGTTGTTGTGGAGAGGTTCAATTCCTGCGCGCGATGAGGAATAGAGGTGTCTGGATCTTCGGCCACATTCTCGCGCACTGCAGCAATGTTTTCAGCTGAACGGCGTAAACAAGCACGCAACGGCGTGTTCATATCTGCCGCCGACCCCGCTTGTTTGAATTTACGAACAATTTTTCCAATTGCACTCTCGGTTGGTCGATTATGTTGAGCAAAAAAATCGCGCAGTGCCCGAAATGCGTTTCTGTTTGAACCTCCATTTTCGTAATAGGCTTCGATAACTTTAACACGTTAATCTGTCCATGGTTGAAATTGCCAAAGACTGAAGTTATTAAATCTAAAAAAAAAATCATTAGACGTTTAAACTTAACTCACATTTAAAATTGGTCCAAGTTATTGGAACACGCTTTATTTGGCTTTGCCTGTTTTAGCCCTTTTATCTCTCCCTCACTTCTTACTTCTCTTCCATTTGTTCCATGTCCTCCATACTTACCTCAATCTAAAAAGCAGGTAACAACCTTCAGGCTTATAAGATAGTCATAACATCACTTTTTCTATATTTGTTCTAGATATCATTTAGTCTTTTATTTTAAGCTAGAGTAAAAATTTATACAGTATAATGTCAACCTAGAAGTCCTACGGTTCATAAATATACTAACTATATACTAGAACTGATCCTCAATTGGGCTGAAAGATTTTGCATTAACTTTTAATTAATTAGCTAAGCCCTGAATGATAGTTAGTATGTCTTTGACTCTCCCCTCGTTTTATCTTTCTTCTTTTACTGGAAATATGTCAGCAACTCATCTAAGAACAAAGTAATTTCATTGCAAATCTATAACAAACATTAAAATCTTGTGCATTTAATCACCTTTCTATTGTCTCATTATGAACATTATTTCACCTGTGTACAGATGGGACTGAGGTCAGATTTGGTGCGAAAATAAAGGGTTACCCAGTGCGTTGAAAAATGTTGACACTAAGTCGTCATAAGCGTTAATATGTAATGAGTTGTGAATAAGATCGCTCGTTGCTAATGAACAGTTAGGTTAACACACTCTCTCTCTTTCTCTCTCTCTATGGAGTTTGAACTCATGTTTCCGTAACACAGATATGACGTAATTGAGGCTGCGCAGAAATATTTTAAGCGGAGTTCGAGACTGGTTCCAGATCAGAAAAATTGTTCTGCTAACATAAGGCAGCTGTAGAATTTTACTTGGAAATAATTGTCGTTGTAATAGTCATTCGTGTGCTAAATGTTTTAAATTATATATGTGGTGTGAGATTAAGACTGAGAATGCCCTCCTGCATTTTAGCAGTCGTGAATGGATATTCACTATGGAGACTTGCATGGGCCATTCTGCGGTAAGCATCCGCCCGTGGGTTTTATATTACTCACCCCGTAATTTATGTTGTTTTAGGGCCATCTGTACCTGGTTTATAATTTTTTCAAGTACTATCACCCAGCCTCTGCCCGAGGCTCGAGACTTCTATGGGAACCTAAAGTTTATGTTCCTTAACCTATCTTTGTATTTTTAGATTTAAGATACAGTAAACCATAGATATAATGAACCTCAATATAACGAATTTCGGATATAACGAACGCCATTTCATGGACGAACTCGATCGGGTTTAACAGGCAAGCGTTACGACCAGCCTGAGTGAGTGTTGGGGTGTCACATGTCAACTACAGTGCGAGGTTCGTATCAATACTATGTTGTATAGTCCACTTAACTTTATTAGTAATTACATACGTATTACATATCTATAACGAACTTGGTTCGTTATTTCCATTGCTTTTAACGCCCATCGGGGTTAACGAACTCTCGTCTTTAACGAACGACCCCCCCCCAACATATATTTCGTTATATCGAAGGTTTACTGTATATACAAGTCATGTTTTGTTAATAATTACTTAAGTATTGGGTTGAGGAATAAGTTCTTGCGGTTTATCAAATTTATTCATTACCATTAACAATTTTAGAAAAAACTTCATTTTTAATTGATTTCAATATGCAATTTAATCAATAATGTATTATCCGTAGTTATTTACGACTTCTTCCCAACGTTCAACTAGTTTTTTGATGCCTCTGCAATAAAAATCTCTGGATTTTGACTCGAAGAATTCGTCTAACCAGGTTCTTAATTCCACATCAGTATTGAACGAAACGCCGCGCAAATTGTTGAAGAGCGATCGGAACAGATGGAAATCCGATGGACCAAGTCTGGTAAATAAGGATGATGCTGCAGGATTTACCAATTAAGCGTTTGGATGGAGTCTTTTGTCATATTGGCAATGTGAGGACGAGCATTGTCGTGTTGCAGAAGGATTCCATAACGTCGATGAGGTCGCTTTTCACGAATAGCTTCGGTGAGTCGATACATTTGTTGAACATAGAGTTCTACATTGACAATCTCGTTGTTCGCAAGGACGCAAGGGGATCATAAAGAATATTGCCTTCACAATCCCCCTACACATACAGCATCGTCTTTCGTGGATGAAGTCCTTGCTTTAATCGCGGAAGTGTTTTTTTTTATTGGGGATAAGCCATTGTTTTCGATGGTTCATGTTGACATAAACACACCACTTTTCGTCGCCAGTGATGATGCGGTGAAGAAATCTGTCCTTATATCCACGAGTAGCCATGGGACGAGCAAGCAAACCTGCGGCAATCGTGGAGCGTTGAAGTTTGTTGCTTTCGCTCAAAGCGTGCGGAACCCACGCACCGAGTTTTTAAACTTTCCCCATTGAATGAGGTGATTCACTACAGTTTTCTGATCACACGCCAATTGTTCAGACAATTCTTTACTCGATTGACGAGGATTTTCATCAAGAAGGTCGTTCAATCGATCTTCATCCAACTTAATGGGGCAACCAGAACGTTCTTCGTCATTAAGATTGAAATGACCGTTTTTGAAACGTGAAAACCACCATTAAGCTGTCCTTTCTGATAAAGCATTTTCTCCGTACACAGCACAAATATCTCGACGAGCTTTGGCTTCGTTTGCATTGTTCCTGTCTCGATTGAAAATGAATAACAACAAGTGTCGAAAATACGCCTTTCTTTCAACTTGACATTCCATTTTGAGGGTACAGAACAAAAATTAAATTAACACAACTTTTAAATAAACCGCAATGACTTATTACTCAACTTCAAGACGTAGCCTAAGCAAAAGCCTAATAGTCTACGCTGTTAAGAGACGTAGACTAACCTTTACAAATTTTGCTCTAATTATTTATTATTATTTTTTAATATGTACACAAATCACGTCAACAAAACTTAAATCAACACAAAATTTAAAAAAAAGCAAGAACTTATTCTTCAACCTAATACTTCATCCCCAAAATATACATATACAAATTAACTAGATGATAAAAATATTTATTTTTTTTAAATGCATGGTGAAGAATTGTATTTATAATGTGAGATAGGTAACTTAGTTTAATATGCTAGTACCAACCTCCCCCTATGTAAGGGGCGTTAGTCTTTACTGGTTAATACAGGGCATTATGGTAGGCATCAAACTCTGATTGATTGTTTTGGAAAGTTAAGTGCATTCCTAGACGCGCTTTCAGGCGAGTTGAGTCCCAAATTGTCTCGTACTTGGTACTTAGTTGTAGAAATGGATGAAAGGTGAATTAAATATTTGAAAATAAAGTGCTTAAATTTGATAAGAATGACTTTGAAAAGAGGTGCACGTTGCGGTCTGAAAATGATTTGAGTGATTTAAAAGTACGTGTAAGGGAACCAGAGTTTCCTGCAACATAAATTATTTGAGTATAATGTTACACCACTACTAAATAATGAAGCTAAGCACTTACCTTATTACCGAAAAGAGCCTAAATTAACTTACCTATAATTCACAAACAGTTTATAGATATTATATTTGAGAATAGAGAATTTAATTGAAAAACGTGAGATGAGTTCGCGAAAGAAACGGACACCGGTTCCTTTCCTCTCTGCAGGAAAGATTATACCCGCCTAAACACTCGTGTCATCCAAATAATCGCTTTTGACAGCGCCAACAGAGGGGTTGCGACATCGATGTAACTCCCCTCCTGATCCACGTCTCAATTTTCAATAAGAGTTCCCGAACACTCACCGCAGCTCCGTAAACAGAAAAGGGATACCCAGACACGTGAAAAAAAAAGAAGATAAAGAGTGGTAGACAGATGAAAGAAGGGCAGATAGACGAACGAGCGAAGGGAAAACTCCATCGGTCGAAAATATTTTTATAGCAAGAAAAGGTTCAAACAATGAAAAGGTGTGAAGCTTAAAAGACCATAAATCTACACTTTTTGTTTGTATCTTTCGAATTTTAATTGATGATTAAGTTAACGTTAATGTGCAGATTCCGTAGCCTTTCTTTGGCCTGAAGGGCCGTTGCTCTTCTTGGTCGCACAAGGGACTGCGAATGCTTGCCAGGAAGGGATGATTTTTCAGGAACGAAAACTATATCAGAAATTTTCGAATTCCATTCATTGTTAGAATTTTCAGCGCAAGGATGCCTATCTTTGGACCCAGAGTGGATAATATTGACCAGATAATAAGGTTTCAGATCCCGAATTTACAAAGTTTTTAACGTTATCGCTATAGACTACGTCAGGGACTCAGTAAAAGTTTGAAAATCTTTAAACTGCTTTGATAAACCGTGAGATAGATATGACTGGCACGATTTTAATGCGCACAGCTCTCACATTTATGTATGCAAATATCAAAAGTGCATTTTGACTGTTTGGACAATTGAAGTTTTGACGAACTCATGCCTTGCAGTTCGAATCCGAAATTGATTCTGAATTCCTTTTTTTTAGAGAATAAGAGCCGATGACACCATTCCGGTCTATAAATTCCCTTTTTAATAATTCTAATGCAATTTTATAATTCTGGTCCGAATTGCCGAGATGTTTGAAGATGGTAAAAGCATAATCCCGTAGCTAGCTTTTTAGATAAACGAGCTTGTTAGAATTTGAAATATTCCTCTTAGAATCGACAAGATTGTCGATTTGGGGCAAGAAAATGTAAAATGCAAAGCAAAGTTGGAGGTAGAGCTTATGAAACAGTGGGTCTCTCAAGGCCGCTTACGATCTCCTTTAAATCCGAGAGAGATACGCTCGTGTAGGAGGATGGATTTGGGCAAGTGCCATTTCTCATCTTTAAAGGACGCTGTTGCGATTTTATTTCAAGATCGCAATCAATCTGAGACCACAGCTTTTTAGAGACTAACAATTCTTCGACTTGATCTATATCAATCCGATTCTACGTACTCGTATCAATACGGGCTGTTGATAAAAGTTCATTCTCTTCTTTTTTATTTAAAGCAATTTACCCGTACATCAGTTGCCCAATAAGTATAATGAATTATACATGCCCAATAATCAATGTGATCGTAAAAATATATAGAAAGTGTTTCCTTCTTATTACCACCATGTAATTACCACTGGCCCTTCAGTCGTGGATAGATCTAGGCGAGTGTTTCCTAAATTACTGAGTGTTCTTAAGGAGAAAAAACAAATTTAATTAAGAGGAGGTAAGATAAGACCGAGCTTAAGCCTTTACGCAAGTCCAATCCATCACGTTCGGAAATAAGACAACTCATAGCGCCTCACCTGAGACTTCCGACAACTAAACGCAGTCACTATCCGTGATAAATACCCCCTGACTTATTTGATTGACTTCACTACGACATTCCAGGGTTCATAGTTTCTCGAGGCTAAATCTTGAGGATGCATTTTTTCAGTTCCAATGGATCTCTTGTCAATCTAGAATTCAGGGACAATAACATCCCTTGGGATTTTTTAATGGCATGTCCCCCAAGGTATTCCAAACTTTTCAGCGTTTTATTAATCATATTTTGTGTGAGCTAAGCTTCTTTTTCGCCATGTTGATGGTTTGCTCTTTGCAAACGAAAACGCTCCTCAAAATTTAGAGCAGGTCTTTGCAACTTTTAAATTGCTTAGTTTGCAAATCAATATTGCTTAGTACAGCTTTTCGGTAGATTCACTCAATTTTTTAGGCAATAAAGTAAGTTCCTAAGGCGTATCCCGAGAGGACTATAAGATAACTACGATTAGGGATTATCTTAGGCAACATTCCGTCATTACTCTCATTCCTCCCACAAGGTTGTTGAAAAATTCGAATAATCGCCATCCCAATTCAACTTTACAATTTGGTGAACAGGCCGAATCTGCATTAAATGGTATGAAAGAGGAAATAGTCAAAGTAGAACTCTAGCTTCATCCAAAAGGAGACTGCACATTGCGTCTCATCACAGATGCATCCGATTTAGGCGTGAGAACGGTCCTACAGCAACTTTCTGAAGATCAATCGGAAACACTGGATGTCAACGAAGGAAAGAGAGACAGGTAGAACGGGAATGCTACGCATCAATTATATTAGATTCGCTAATTTAGTGCAGCAATCGGGCGAAATTCGAGTAAAAAATATGCTAATGTGATCGGTTTCTTTTGAAGACACTTAACTTCTGTTCGAATAAGACGTCTCATATAGCGAGTATAATTGCAACAATGGGAGGTTCCGCGGGATGTCGTGAACTGTCTAAATTTCACTTCCGGCGGCTTTGTATAAATAGTAAAGCATCGGCCTGGGCAAAATTAGTATTTACCAAGAGGAAACGACTCATAAGGTAAGGCCTGCAGACTTTTATTGCTGGCCGAGTGTAGGCGGGAATTAAGTTGTGATAAATGTTAAATATTAACTAAAACATTAATTGTCCTCCGAATAATTCGAGACTTAAATAAGACCCAACCATAACTATTGAAATACGACCCAGTGCCCTGATTGCTTGCATTGTCCTTACGAGTGTCTATTTTGTCTCTCCTTATAGCAACTTTCTCTCGGCTTCCCATACCCTAAGAGCCCGAAGACCAGAAAAAAATGGAGAAACAAATTTCTCGATGTAAGCTTCCTAGAAAGGGAGAAACTTCTGCACTGTCATCTTCGAGCCCAGCTTTCCTCCGGCCAAATATTTCCTCCATCCCTACCGACTTTCGAGGCTGGCAGTGGTTACTGGAAGACAGGTTGTATCCTCCATCATAACTTCGAACAGGCCAAGTAGTAATCGGCCCTAAATGCAAACCCAACCCAGGCTGTTGGAAAGTAATCGAGCTCGACGCTTATACCCCTGTTCCTCTCGAGAAGCAAAATCTTTGGGTGGCAGATCCACCCGGGGTTGGAGTCTCCTCTGTCAGTCGCGTGCGGCCGCGTTTGTATGCTCACGGCTCCCACCTGGAGCCAACATTCTGAACCTATTCGCCAAGTTATTCCTTTGCATATATCTTTCATGTCCATTATTTTATTTTTGTTTATACAATAGAAAAGATTATTTTGTTTCGCCCAGTTTGATATCCAGAACCTCCTAGATAGTTGATTTAATTCTGCCAAGTGTAGCTGTTGTCATAAGCAAACTAGTCACTCTTACGAAATTTATTGCAACCTATAATTAAATTGCACCCTTCGGGACAAGTCTCAATGGCAAAGTTGCCCTTCGTGCTATCCGCTATCCTTTCCGGGACACGGAAAGCAAACGGAGGTCAGGAGATCTAACCTGACCTACGACACTGGGATACTTTAATGAGACATTTAAAGGTCTTGAATTAAAATATTCAAAGTTCAGCAAGGAACTAACCTTTATAGATTTTGCACTTAAAAAAATCACCACCTCTTAGAAACCACCGACTTCCATGTCTTGACCGATGGCAAGGCAATAATTGGAGCTGCCAAATCACTTACAATCGGACACTCTCCAAGAGAAACTCGTGCTTTCGAACTCATTTGTCAGTACATTAATGACATAAGGCACATAGTTGGAAAATATAATTTTAGTGATGCTCTTTCCTTGGCACTCATCAGTAATCACAACATACACTCTGTGCACTATGCAGCCCTACAGCACTATGCAGCACTTGCAACACCCAATTTATACAATATGAACTGGTACTCTCACAAGATGGCATTCCTACGCCTTCGTGTGAGTCTATTCTTCTTCGTCGAAAAAAGAAACCATTCATGGATGTATTAGTTATATTATTTGAGACAGTCCTTTTTAAAGTAATGAAAAGGCTAATTGCAGTAACGATCATGTACTACTTTCTTATAAGTAAACTCGCTAATGTTAATGAAAATATTTGTTTCTAACGTCTCCAGGGTTTATTTAAAGGATACATCTTGCTGAGAGCAAACTGGGTACCTCTAGCCCGAAACTTATTGTAAAAAGGATAGAAATTTTTAATCACAAAAGCACAATACATTTTACTGATTTAACATTAAAAAATGAGATCAACTGTTAAATCCAAACACAATTTGTATTGATTTAAATGTAATAAAACATGTAGACATTACTAAAATTTAGTAAACCAAATAGACGCAACTACTGAAAAGCTGCAGGATATACAATATTTTTTCTCTTTTCATTTCCATTAGGAGTGAGAATAAATAGATATCTCCCATTTTCAGCTCTTAAACATCCAACATAGAGCTGACTATGAGAATAGCAAGGCTGTAACAAATGAAGTCCCACAATATTCAGAGACTGGTCTTGGGCTTTGTTGATAGACATTGAAAAGCTGACTCTAATAGGAAATTGCAGTCTTTAGAATTCAAATGGCATATCTGGAGGTATCAGTGGAATCCTTGGAATAAGAACTGATTCTCTTTTGCCCTGACCAGTTAAAATTTCATTTTGAAGAAGGTGAGGCATCATTTTTTTCACAATTAGTCTTGTTCCATTACATAGCTTCGGAGGATCCAAATTTCTTAGCAACATCACTGGCACTCCTCTTCTTAAGGAAAGCTTATGGGAAGGCATTACAGGAGGATCAAGGGAGTTAAGGAACTCAGTGGGATAGTTAACTGCTTGGTCAGGGTCAAAAGTGCAATCATAATGGAAATAATTTGTTTATCTTTTTTGGCAATTCTTGAAGAAGTCTTCAGTTTATGGCATGAACTGTTTGATTTCTTGGGGCTAGAATTGCCCTTTAACAGAGTCAGTTCTTGTTTTGGAAGTGATGCTGTAGGTTTGGATAAACCTTGAGTTGCAGTTCTTCAATATCCGTCACCAAAATTCCACAACCTCCTGGAAGTGAAATATCCCCATCTGTATTATTTTCAATTGTACAATTTCCTAGCTCTATAAGTTGAAAAACAAATATCCCACGATTGACATCTCCATGTAGGTGAACCCTCATGTTTTTATTCAAGGACAGTCTTTGAACATGACTCTAAAGGTAATAATTATTTGAGCAGGCATTGAGTTCATCAGCTGCTGTTCATCTCTTAATCACTGGCAAAGTTTGTCTGAAGTCTCCTGACAAAAGAAGGGTCACTCCGCCCATGAGCTGTTTTTTTTGCCTAATGTCCTGTAGTGTTTTATCCAAAGCTTCAAAAGCCTTTCTGTGAGCCATAGTGAATTCGTCCCAAACATAACTGAGGTTTCTTGCAAAAGATTTGCTACAGTGGTTCTTCTCTTGATGCTGCAGATCGGATTTTCATTAACATTCAAATTTAATGGAAGCTTGAATGTGGAATGGGCTGTTCTACCTCCTGATAGAAGTGTGGTAGCAATGCCAAATGAGGCTACTGCAAGTGCAATCTTTATCTAGGTTCTCACAGCTGATAGAATCAAGTTTATAACAAACGTTTTTTCCAGTTCTTCCTGGATCATCCAAGAAGAATATTTCACCCTTGGCGGAATTTTCATTTCTTTAGATCATTTCATATGCTGTTTTAAATCTTGATTTAAAACTGGCTCATTGATCTGCACCATGACAGCAAGTTCCTCAATATTGTAGCTATCTCTCTCAAGGTTTCTCTGTTTACTGAAAATGAATATCTGTTTGGTTTCAGAATCCCGAATTGACTCAAATCCCTTTGAGTTAACAATATAACTTTGTCTTCTATCTCGCAGAGTGCAATATTTGCAATTATTGGGTTAATTTCTGCTCCAGGTTGTTGTAACTTGAACTGATGGAGAATATCTTCAGATAAATCTTCTTTATACTTTTCCCAGAGAGCCAATGGGTTAGATAGTTCACAGGTGACAATCATCACAGTAAATAAGTCTCTCATTGTCTTTGGAGCCTGTGTGGTAGCTGCCTCTTCCAAAGTTTTGTCCCATTATTTATTTTTTTGCTGTTAGTTTAAGAGCAATGCATGCTTGCCTGTAGATTTCCATTTCATTTTCATTATCCGTTTTAAAAATTTTGAAGCCAGTTGGTGCAATAATAATCTTAGAATGAAACATTTTGGATTTCTTGGGTGAACAGTATATACCCTACCAAGAACATCACTGCATCTGATTTCTGGAACTGTTGGATGTGGCTCTCCTTGCTTCATCCTAGAAAATATTCCTGCTTTGAAGGTTAAATATTTAAATACTTCAGGATATAGAAGTGTTTTGGTAAACTCGTCTTCTGTAAAGAGGTTAAAAAACGCCATCAGGGTATTGTTTTTTGGCCTTTCAGCCAGCTTTCTTGTATTTTCCTCAGTGTAATAGACTCTCTGACCATTTTCCAAATGCACAGCCAGGTGCTAAACTGGGGAATTCTGTCATGAATAGGGAAAGAAAGTATTCTCCAGAACGCCTCATTACTAGAAATATTTGAATATTTCAGGATGTAGAAGTCTTTTGGCAAACTCGTCTTCTGTACAGAGGTTGAAAAACGCCATTAGGGTAGTGTTTTTTTGGCCTTTCAGCCAGCTTTCTTGCATTTTCTTCAGTATAATAGACTCTCTGACCATTTTCCAAATGCACAGCCAGGTGCTGAACGGAGTGGCTTCTGTCATGAATAGGGAAAGAAAGTATTCTCCAGACTGCCTCATTACTCGAAATATAGCTTCCCATTTCAAATTGTTCAACTTCATTATGATTCTCTAGGCTGAAAACTGCTTGATCACTCCCTTTGTTTATATACTTGCAAATATTTTTGATGGATTTCACACTGTTGAAAAATTCTACATTGATGTGGGCATTGAATGTTTTGCAAAGGGAGGGACTATACGGAACCACCCACTTGTTGTCTACAATAATATCATTTCCATTTTTTTCACAGCGAATAAATATCCTCCATCATCTGGTGTTCTCCTTTTATACATTAGATATCTATTTGTATCAGTCCGTGTTTCCTTAATGAAGTCCCTTGGATATTTCTCGCTTCAGCTTTTGCCTTCCATAGAGGGGCTATTTGGATTAACAGAACCACATGGTCCATGGATCATATTCTTCTTGATGATTTCAAACAACATTGGATCTGTTTCCGGATTTGGTAATTCTGCACTGATTATAAGGTCAATCTCATTGGAACTTATTTTGTCCTTCAGCCAAATTAGCAAATGGGCATGTGGCAAGCCTCCCCTTTTCCATTCAATGGTATACATATGACATCTCACTTGTCCAAAGAGCTTTCCTTTAGTCATAAAATCTATAAGTTTGTCCACTTTAAGCTTGAATACTCTTGCCACAATATCATGTTTGTTAGTACCAGATTGTCCAGGAAGAATATTCTCTTGCACTTCTTTCCAGGTTGGAGTACAGGTAAAGGTAATGAATAAGTCAGGCTTGCCTTAATGTCTGACATAGAAAATTGCATCCAGTACTCTCTCCTGTATGTACCTAAGATCTCCAATAAAAGAATAAGGCATAATCACCATTTGTCCAGCATTATTTGCAGTGCCATCACTTAAAACTACATCTTTTAGCTGGATTTAGTCCTCTGATCTGATCCTTTTCTGATGCAGCTTGATGAACAACAGTCTCTCTGACTTAATCTTGGCATACATATCAACTAAGAATTGATTAAGAAGCTGCTTAAATCTCAATAGCAAATTGAAATATTCTTGACTCACCATTATTCTATAGGCATAAAATTCCTGACATATTTTCTTGTTATTCCCTGTTCCAGTTTTGGGATCTATTTACTTAAAAAGAAAATTATAGCCATCAGTTCTTTGCCAGAATATCAAAGAGTACTATAATGAGTCATAAGATCTCATAAGATCTGAGTTTCAGCGACTTTCTTCAGATTTTTATCTTTATATTGTAGAACAATATCTCTTTTCAAAGTCTTGTCCTACAATCAAAAGTCCCACTTCATTTATTGTAGGAGAATTGAATCTTCTGTGATGTTCACCAATCTGAATTTTGTCTGCTCTGATGATCAATCTGACTTCTTTATCTGGATTTCTTTCCAAGGCTGTCTTGAATTTTCTGATATAGACATTATTTTGGTGAAGGAGTTCTTTGACATTCAGCACTATGTTCAGTTGTGAAACCTGACGCATGTTTGCTCTAAGCTGTGCTTGAACTTTATGGTCCTCAATGAAGTAAATTTGAAGAAACTTGCTTGGCGTATTTAGCAAAGGATAAATTGAGCCAATTCTGTGATAGACTTGGCCTTGGACTCTGAATGTTGACTACTACCCTAGCAAAGTTACATCATTGGCTTCAAATGATATGCTAGAAAAACAGTTGTTGTAAGTTCTTATGACTCTTAAAAATTCAACTGAATCTGGATTTGATCCATATAATACGGAAAGTAATGGTTGACTTGGAATAGGTAGTTCTTGCAACTGAACTTTTCCATTTCTGCAACAAAGACAATTGGTCTCATCCTTGAAATTTAGGCCTTTGCAATACTTACATTCCTTTTAAAAACTTCCAATGGACACCTTGGGGTGTTTTGAATAGTTCTTCCTTGGGATCATAATTAAATCCTACTCTCTGTAGATCGGACAAAATGCACCTCTGACTTGTCTCTTTTGTGCAGCGTTGGTTGTTCTTCTGGTTTGCCTTTAATAAGTGTCTTCAGAAACACCGACTCTTCTCATCCTTTTAGCATCAGCTTCTCTCCTCTTTCTCCTGTTATCTGGAGTTCCAGAGGCCCTTCTTTGACGCGCTCTTTCAGCTCTTGCAGCTTTGGATACTCTTTTGGTTTGCGTTTGACTGGGATCTTCAGCAACTCTCTGAGACTCAGCACGATGGTCCTGTCGATAATACCCAGACTCAATACCTATATCTTCTTCTTCTAGACTTAAGTTAGATAAAATTTCATGTGATGGCAAGAAGACATCGTAGTTCAAGTTGTCCCAATATGCTAAAGTGATGATTTTATTTGCGCTTTGATCATTGATATTTATCAATGATAGGTTGCTTCCATTAAAAATTTGTACTATGGCATAATAGGCTTCGGCCAATAACTGGATTTCAATGTGGTCCCTCCATTTTTGCCCATATCGAAGATCTTGCAAGTAGTTTTTGAAGGCCAGTTCAGGGTCACCAGAGTTTGTATCAAGAAAGAGTACGAAGCGTTCTTTTTTCGATTCCAACAGTTCTGAAGCAAGAGCTCTGAGCGACAGATGATCTGCCTAAATATCAAGTCGCTGCAAAGCTTTGGCAAGGCTATGAAATAAACAATTGCCATTCCAAGGTGCGATTTCATAAATCAAATCAAACTGGTTGGCAAAAAGAATGAAATTATACACAATGTCTGTGTGGGCAACTGCATTATTAACCATTCCCACATGGCTGACGCAAGAAGGTTTAATGCAACCCGCAGACATCGAACTGTGTCCTGAATTCGGTTTTAACTTTTTGGAATGAACATCATCTCAACCTTTGTAAGTGTGCTTCTTTTTAAAATTGGATATGATTTTCAAAACTTTTTCTGATTTTCTTGGCCTCATGTTCTTGGGTATAAAGCTTCCTTATCCTCTTAAATTTCAAGTTATATCAAAGAGTTTCTTCTCTAAGCCGACATTGGTTAATATTAGACCGATGCACTAAAGAGAAGCTTCTGAACAAACAGCAATTGACTTTAAAGTAAACTCATTCATTAGAACAAACCTTCCTGCAAATTCTTGATACCTTATGAGTTGTCTTAGAAACCTTCTGTCTCCTGTATCTTTTTCTTTGCTAAAGAGCCTATCTACACATACATCCTCTTTCTGATTTTGAAAAAAGGACTGAAAAAAAAACCTCATTTCTAATGATAAAATTTCGTTTATGCTTATGACGTCATCAAAGACTTTCGGCTACATATGTGTAACCCCCTTTTTGTGGGCCCAAATGAGTATATTATTTTAATACTGGCCCCAAACCCTATCTGCATGCAAAATTTTAAAAAAACTCTGTGGGGCCGTTTTTGAGATGGTTACGCTTTTATTTATATAGATGCATCTGGCTACATCTCATCTGTCTGATTCATAATTGATTCTTTGAAAGAAAACCCTTCGACCTCACTCCAGTTTCAAACCACTCCATCATTTGCAATCTATCCAAAGGCTTTATCCGAGCTTATTTAACCTTTGATTTCCGTAAACTTTCCTTTTATTATTAATATAACTTAGGACATCTAGGTACACACACATCTATAAAGTACCCCTCAGAGGGGTTCATGTCGTAAAATATGAGAAAGAACATTCGTGAATGGGTTAGAAGTTGCATTTAGTACAAGAAATCTAAGGTATAATGACACACAAAGTTGCCTCTTGCGCAATTTACTATTCCTAAGCCGACATTTCAAACTATTCATGTAAATATGCTAAGCGGTTTCCTTAAAACACAAGAAGAAGGATACAAATACCTTCTGATGGTCATGTGTTGCTATATCAAGTAGATAGAAGCATATCTACTTAAAAATATTGCATCCGAGGCAATAGGTGAAGCTTTCTTAGCCAATTACTTCACACGATTTGGTTCCCCAGTCAAAATCGTGTCTCATATAATTAATGGGTTACAGCTCAGGTCTGTCTACTTCAAGAGGTTTTACAACTCACTGAACACATCTTTATTTCTCCTGGGAATACTACTAAAAATCAGTCCTTGAAAGGTCCCACCGCATGGTCTGGTGTTCTCTTGCAAAAGGACATCCTAACCAATGGTCACGTAACTTGTCTGCAATATTGCTGACAATAAGAAATGCTCCTAATCAGGAAAGAGGATTTTATCCTACAGAAATAGTCTATGACATTCTCCTGCACCTTCTAGCTGATCTATTCATCACCAGAGTTAACAACAATCCTTTGCAACATAGGAAATTCAACAGCATTGGGAAGCAATGAATTCCATTACATCCCTCTTATCCAGACCCTTGGGTAAAAGGGATGTTTTCGTTCCCAAATAATTGGAAATTTGTACACATATTCCTGACAGATACTCAGATACGCCCCACATTTTCTACCCCTTATAATGACCCATATAAGATTCAGCAAAGGCCGAAACATTCTTTCACACTTCAAGGGAGCAAAGGAAAATTGCGTGCCCTTTGCATAATTTGAAATCTGCCTTCATGGAATCAAATCGCTATCTACACACATCCAATTCTAACATATAATTCAATGCACAGATTTCTACACAATTCACAAGAACACGATGGAATTTCAGAGCCAGCACAACCCAATACTGCCCAAATATCACACGCTAAGGTCTACATTATGATCAGCATGACACTCGTTACTAGCAGTCTTTCATTCAACTCTATTCTTCCTTATTCCTCATGATCAGATTATTCAAGTAGGATGAGCCCTCTAATGTCGATTCATGATACCATGATATTTTCATTCATTTTTAATTATTTATTTCTCATTTTGCTATTTATCTACTTATTTCATTTTGTGGTGAATATCTTCTTATTATTATCTTTTTAATGTACCCAAGTGCATATTAATTTTTCTATTAATTAACGTATTTATTTCTTCATTTGTTCATGACATCAATGATCTCTGTTTTACAATTTTTTGTTCATGTCATGATATTCAATGTATTGTGTATAGACTTTCGATTTTCAGAAACTGCTGTGTTACATGAATGTAAACCAAGGCAATATCTTGCCCTGGTTTTTCAAAAGATGAGTGTTGTAAAGCTTGCGAACAAACTAAAGCCCCCTCCCCCAAAGATGTGCCTAAAATAATGGAGACTAAGTTCCAGGTCCACATCATGGTGTTCGGAGTGGTCAGTAGCGAGGGCCATGTTATACCACCGTTTATCTTCCCGGGGGGCTACATCAAGTGCCTGGAGGAGTTGGTGTTACCCTGGATCCAGAAGTTGCGGTTGGAAGGCCGGGCGTGTGACAGAATGACTCTGTGTTATGCAACGCAAGCAAGATGACCTAATCTTGGCTGTCGAACAATTTCTTTGGCCACATCACTCCGAACATCTGGCCTCCGAACTCACCAGCCTGTAACCTTCTGGACTACAAGTCCCCGTGCACCACCAAGGTGGAGTTTTGCTCCAGATACACCGTGGGACCGCCGAAAAAACCTGAAGTAGGTCCCGATGCCGCCTGGAAGCCGTGATTGAGGCCTACGGCGATTTCATTAAATAATATATCTGTATAAATGAACCCTGTATTATTTTCTTCTAGTGTGAAGTTAGGCGCCAAATTACCCCTCCCCCATGTAACGGGTGGCCCAAAAGTTACTTCACATTTTTAAAAATTAATAACACAAAAACTAATTAAGTTATAAAAGTGTGTGATATATAAAATGAAAGAGGAAATCTTGGATTTTTATTATTTAAGTATTGTGATAGAATTGCCTAAGGAAGCCGCGCCTCGCTTCTATCACATATTGAAACTCATGCTTCCCACGTGCATCCTGCGAGAAGAGAGTAGCATGGCGTCCTTATCGCCCAACATTTCCCGATTATCTTCCCCCGCTCCAAGTTTAATCAAGGAGGTTCAATCCCCCGTTTTCTTGCAGGCGTTGATCTGGCTAGATTAAATTAGGCTTATGGGAAGATAAAATTGTTCCAAGCGCTACCGGGACATTCCATGGAAGTCCCCCATTGCATCTACCCCGAGGGACTGGCTCCGGCTATTTATGCGATAGAATTTCGCGTTTGAATCAGATCGAGATTACCTTCGTCAGACATCACGCCAATCCGGTCTCCCTTGTGCACCTACAAACTGTATACCTCGAGAACCCCCTTATTGTCCAGAAGAGGACAATATCCTTAAGTGCCAAGGTTCGTGCCCCTCGAGACGCCAAGTCAACAGCACCCCCCCCCCTGTTGTTCAATTGTTCAGAAGAGAACAACTTTAGAACAGTCATTGTTCTTTGAGCCCGTTCGACAAGAAACGGTTCTCGCTCACCTGATATCACTTCAGTGGTAAGTTAATTCATCCTTTTGACATCCCGATTATCTTCGCCAGGCATCACGCCGATCCGGTCTCCCTTGTGCACCTAGGAACTCTACCTCGAGAGCCCCCTTATTGTCCAGAAGAGGACAATACCCTTGAGTGCCAAGGTTCGTGCCCCTCGAGACGCCAAGTCAACAGCCCCCCCCCCCCTGTTGTTCAATTGTTCAGAAGAGAACAATTTTAGAACAGTTATTGTTCTTCGAGCCCGTTCGACAAGAAACGGTTCTCGCTCTCCTGATATCACGTCAGTGGTAATTTAATTCCCCCCTTTTAACATTCTTCAAGAGAACGCCTGGTTACACCAATAACCTCAATTGTTCGTCCAGAACATCTCCGATATCCTGTCTTAAGGATCGCTCGTACTTCCGAGCCCTACTTCGCTCATACTCCTCGAAGTCAGACCTTCCCCCCTCGTTAAGGACAACCCCCCTAAAAACCCATCCTCCTGGGAAGGAAATCGCCAGTCGGATCGAAGCCACTCCTTCAAATCGCCTTCATCTGCACGACGACCATATAAATACGTAAGCTACGAATTGCATTTAACTATTTAACTTTGTGCCAACGCAACTCCGTGCTTTAACACGGATTTAGCCAACCCTTTCCCTTCTTGTTTGTTTTGTCATTTAAATCCCTCCTAATTTTAAATTCCGCTTAGTCAAATTTATCCTATGACCTTTTTCATTTCATGTGTATCTCCTATTTTAATCCCCGGTCATGTAAATATTTTCCATGTGTTGTTTTGTTAGATTAATTAATAAAATTCTATTTTATTAATGCTTGCAATATTATTTATCTTTGGGCTCCGTCTCACTTCTTAAGTATATTGAAGATAAATAAGCCCTCTCCAGGCCTATTTATTAACGTAGAGTCATACTCGGCCATCTGATTAAACCCCGCACTCGAATATAGAATAATCATCACAAAGAATAGATATAAAGTATATCGTCGGGAGCCTTTTCTACGACATATATAATATCCTTCAAATGTTTTCCATTATTGTTAAAACAAAGGCGGATTCTTTGCACCATATTTTCCATGACATTTTCCAAAACATCAGGAGTGATTTTGTCGATTTCTTCAATGATGTTTTGTTTCAATTCTTGAAGATTATTAGGTTTATTTATGTATACCTTTTCCTTTAAGGTATCCCCAAAGGAAAAAATCTGGAAGGGTAAAATCAGGTGATCGTGGTGGCTGAGAAACGTCGCCTAAACGTGAAATTAACCGACCAGGGAAGGCTGCTCTTAGTGTTGCCATGGTTTCTTTCGCTGTGTGTGGTGTGCCCCATCTTTTTAAACCCACATATCGTGCATATCCAAATCTTCCAGTTCTGGCAATAAATAATCTTGTATCATTTATCTGTAAGTGTCCCCTGTTACTGTCATTGTTTTTTCGTCAGCATCCTCGAAGAAGTAGGGACCAATGATTCTCGAACTGGTTATGCCGCACCAGACTGTAATTTTCTGTGCATGAAGAGGCTGCTCGTGAATTATGATGGAGTTTTCAGTACACCAGAGTCTTCAATTTTGTTTATTAACGTATCCAGTAATGTGAAAATGAGCTTCATCGAACATGATTAAGTGCGAGGTAAAAGTCGGATCATTTGTTAGTCCCCAAAATGCGCGTGCAAAGTTTATTCTTTTTTGATGGTCTGCAATATTTAATTGTTGAGTTTTTTGAATTTTGTATGGATGAAGTTTCAATTCTTTTGTTAGGATGCGTTGCAATGATGTTCGAGAAATTACTAGTTGACTGGAACGTATCCTAGTTGACGTTTGTGGCTGTTGTTGAACACTGGTTACACACGCGCTGAATGACACCTGCATTTCGCACAGATCTCGGTCTATCAGAGCGTTCTTTATCACCTGTAGACCAGGATTCTCTTAACCTTGATACCATTGCAAGAATGCAATGCCTTGATTAAATTTTGTTCTAAAGTCCCTCTGCACAGTAACAATTGATCCATTATGTTTTAAATAAGTAGTCACAATTCTTGTTCGCTGTTCTTCGCTATATCTTGCCCTTCTGGGTTAATAATTAGTTGGGTATTATTGTGTATTATGTTCTTTATATACGTATTATAGATACACAATAAAAATGTGAAGTAACTTAGGGCCACTCGTTATATATATATATATATATATATATATATATATATATATATATATATATATATATATATATATATATACATATAATATTCAGCGAGCCGCAAGAAACAGAAAA
The DNA here is from genome assembly GCA_963969495.1 of Ceratothoa steindachneri. Taxonomy (NCBI): domain Eukaryota; kingdom Metazoa; phylum Arthropoda; class Malacostraca; order Isopoda; family Cymothoidae; genus Ceratothoa; species Ceratothoa steindachneri. Next base: position 183,575,269 of record OZ018317.1, on the reverse strand, counting down.
ACAGGATAATTCTTCGGAAAAAGTTATTTCCTAATTCACAAATATTCCGTCCAGGGTTGTGGGATTCGAACCAAGCACACTGAGGAACCGATCAACCGCTTTGATCTCAATAGATAAATATAATTTTTACATTTTATTGCGTGATCTCTGATAGTTGAATTTTCTTGAGTTTGAAGTATTTTGCCTGTTCGATTACTTATGCACATATATATTCCCCCTAATATATATAAATATATATATATATATATATATATATATATATGGAGGAATTTTATGCAAATACAAAATAGTTTCTGAAATTAAGCGAGATCTCATGAAATATGGTCTAAATAATATGGGTACCATATACATAAAAACGATGGTAAAACACCATCTCTATTCCATGATCTTATAACATTTTAAAATCTTTTGGGTCGAGATGCAAATTTTGGTTTTGGCTTCTTCGGCCTAAATAATAATAATAATAATAATAATAATAATAATAATAATAGGCCAGTCACTTCTAGGCCAGGATCGAAGGGAAGATAATGTCAGGTCCCATTATTTTTTAAGCGATGCAGGTGGTTTTTGTTGTTTTGATAACGAAGGTAATGTCCCCTATTCGGGAGAATTACCCCAAGGAGTTAAGTTCGTAGCTCCGAATTGCCGGCGTTCTTTATGTACGAATATGTTCCCAAGGGTTTATAATAATTCCAGTCTTATTATTTATAATTGACAAAGTTTCATAATTATTTTTTTCATTCTTTGACCCGTTTTGTCATTCCTGTTCTATTCAATTGCAATTGTCTCTCATCCTGTCTGTCACCAGAGCTGGGCATCCAACTGTTAATCGTAAATTAACTAACTTAACCTTTTCGTTAATGATTTATCTTATAAGTTAACTTTAAAATCATTAACGGACTAATTCATTCGTTACCTTTCCCTTCCTTTAATTCAAGTTTGTTAACCTAAAACAATTAAAACTACATCCGTTTCTCATTCGTTTCAGCGTTTAAAATATCGATAACTGTGCCAAGTGAGAAGGAATGACAGAGCGGGGCTCTCAGTTTGCTTCTGGCAGTAAAGGAAAGAGGTTGTTTCTAAAAATACAGCTGTGCACCGGTGTTAGACTGTTTCGCATTGAACACAGAAAATACACGTAATCCAGTGTGTTGTTTTAATTGTTATAATACTACAAAGTTATGGCATCTGTAGAACTTGAATGTGTTGACATCTTGATGTTGAAATTGATATTGCCACCGAACCTCAACAGGAAGAGGCTTAGAACCTTTGGCCCGACCTGGACGCTTAATTTATGTTAAAATCAACGGAGGTAGATCTGTTGTTTTTCAGCTGCCAGCTGTGCCTGCCTAAGACTAACATAATCAAAGAGCACAAGACAAACCTCAATAATTTCAAGCAGCACATAAAAAGGACCCACCCAGATAAGTTCATACACTTTGAGGAGAACGTTAAAGTAGTTTCATCTCGTGGAAAAGCAGCAAAGCACAAGCAGAGGTTTTATTCTGATTTAAACAGCAACATCAGTCTGTGTTCACTTCATGGTGCCAAAAAAGAACGCTAGCTAAGCATTGGCGAGTCGTTTGGTATTACTAATTCTGGAAATGGCGTACCGCAGCCTGCTGTGGACTAAAAGATTGTGGATATATTCGTAGCAAACATGCTGACCCTCAACGTTGTAGAGTCTAACACGTTTAAGAAGTTGATCAAGACGCTGAATCTCAGCGAGATCTCTATCTCGCGAAAGGATGCTGGGCAGGCGAATCGTTAAATCACATACTGACTTGAAAAAGCACTTGATCAGGTAATTCTCATATTTTTGTAATCTTTATCCTCAATATTAAGAATGGCATTTTCATATTTCTTTTACTTCTACATATAAGGGATATCTAATTTCGATCAATTTAATATTGGTGTGACAAATAATACCAATAGCCCAATACACACAAATTCATCAAGCGTTTTATTTGATTAATTAGAATTTGTTATATTTCGCCAATTCAATTATAGTGTGGTCATAGTTAACTTAGGATGTTGCTACCTTCATTAACGCATAATATACGCTATATTTACACTTGAGTTACTTTATATCACAAAATTTACACGATGAGGTGGAATTCCACCAATGACTGTGGTATTCCTAAACACCTTTCTGGAGACTAAGAGGTCTGCTCTCCACAGAGTCATGGCCCAGCAATATGTCAACAGCTTCAACAATCAGGATGTCGGCTTACTGAAAGAGTATGACACGTAATGAACTATTAAATTAATAATAAAAATAAATTATAAAATTAATATTGACATTTAAATCATTTTATTTGGAATTATAATTTTTACTAGTCTGTTTCCCTACAAATTTCAATTTAAAAAAGAATACTAAACTACTAATAGCTAATGCTCCATTGCTTTATTTATAGGTTTGTCACCCAAGCGCTTGACAAGATCCAGGGAGAGAAGCAAACCTGCCTTGGGACCCTGCTAGCAAAGGTTGCTGCGACAGTCTTGAGCCTCAGAGTTGAAGTCAAAAGTCCTCGTCTATTGCAGCCCCTTGGTCCACTCACCTTTAGGAGGCACCGACCAAATGTTTCGGCACTTCGTGGAATATGATGAATGCCACCCCACGTTGCGCCTTTTGTGGTTGGAAAAGTATGACCAAACCCATGTCGATGACGTAAGGAAAATCATGTAGAGTAAAGAGGAGGAGGCTTTGAGGCAGCAGTACGTGGACGAATTGAGCAGCAATAGTACATAGAAGCAGCAACAACGAAGATGAGGAGTATGACTTCTTCACTACCGTTGCTATCCAACAAGAGAGCAGCAGAAGACACAGGCTAATGAAGACTAAATCACAGAACCTGGTCATTCTCTGGCTGGACACCATCTCTATGGACTTGCTAAAAAGATGCAGCTTTCTTGGGAAAAAACGTATCGGTGGACTTGTTCCTCAGGTCCAACACAGACATCTCCCCTAGCGTTGCAGTGGAGCCTTTCTTCTCCTTTGGCAAGGACAACTTGAAGGCCAAGAGATCATCCCTCTCTGATAAAACCTTTTGGATGGTACTTTTCATGAAAGGAAACATGCCTCTCATGGAAAAAAAATAGAATCAAGAGAATAGGAAAATATAAATTAAGTCTATATAGTCTATCGTGTCATTTTTTTTATTCTTGCATTTTTTTACCTGCGGCAAAGCGCCAAGTCAAGGCGTCGCTTTTTGTACAAAAAGAGTAAATTTCAATTATACCCATTTAGAGCCGGGAAATGACCCATATGACCATGGGACATAGGGTTATTCACCCTGGCGATTTCAAATCTGCCATTGGATTTGGCGCTGGGTGGCGCCGTCTAGTGGTAGAAACCTCATTTAGCCATTCAAAGGCACTTTTAAGTGATTTGAACCATGGGAAACCATCGATGCAATAACCATTTATCATCTTAACACAAAACACCGCAGGTCATTGAAGGGACTTTCCCTCTTGTTCCCTTTTGTTTCATTCTGCTACTTTATCAATCATCTTTTTTTCTAGTTTAATGATAATTTGCTTCATTTAAGATTCTGTTTTCTTATTTTTTTGTCCATTACAATTTTGTCAATTTTTATATTCGATAGTTTTGACAGTTTTTGTGGTATTTTAGAGCCAAAAAACGTTTACTATTTATAATAATAAAATAATACTAATTAACGTTAACGTTTTAGCATTAACTTCCGTTAGATTTTTAACGAATTAACAAAGTTAATCGTTTTATTAACTTAGCCCAGCCTTATCTCTCTGCTCTACAGTTAATTAAAAGAAACTCCCTCGTTGTTTAGAATAGTTTCCTCTCTTCATCAAATATAAAGAAGTTCAGGGAGTAATTAATTAAGAGGCATCTGCGGCACATTAATATTTGCACATATTTCACATATTTTATATTCACTAAAGGTAAAGTGTAATGTTTCAAGCCTTTTTATAAGAAGGACCCGGCAATGGCTTCGCCACTTTCCTCTACGAGGGGGAGCTTGCGCTTCGCTGCTAAGATTAAAATTTAAAATCTAAAAAAAAGCAGCCATGGTTAAATTTATATAAATTTTCTGATAATTTTAAAAAGGAACTCTAAACTAAATCCCCCCCTCCTTTCAAAATATCACGTTGGTGAAATATATTTATAGAAGAAGATATATAAAAATAAATTTTCTGAACTTCAGTATTTGTAATTATTTGTGTTTTAAAAAATTCACAAAATTTCGATACCAATATTTATTTCTGGACTTCACCATTTTGTTTTTGATATTATAAAATAATTATTAGAAATAACTTTTATAAAAAAACATAAGTCATAACCAAACTAAGATGAAATTTTTATTCAAATACTCAAAAAAATCCCCTTCTTAAATTATAGAGTTAGTGATGATGATGATTTTGATTGGCAAAGTTCATAAAATTTATAAAATAATAGAAAGGGGATATTTAATTTCGACATTGAGTAAATTACTACATGAAAGGTATAAATAAATACACACGCAACAACGATCATGGAGAAAAGAGGTGACGCAACAGCTGACCAGAAGGACATCGAGACCCTACCTAAAGAGGGTAAGCCATTTCTAAAAGGCTGTATCGAAGTGTATTAATGTAAAGTTGATTGAAAGGGAAAATGTGTGATGAAAAGCTTCAGGAGCAACAGTGACGACCGCAACCTTGAGCAGATTGTCAAGATGAATCGGTTCAAGAAATTGTGAGAGCTTCGCAAGGAATAGAGTGGGCATGGCTTCAGTGGATCAAGAGCCACCAAACACAGACGTCTTCAGGAAAGTAGCTACAACTGCCTCATTCCTAATAGCAAGCCACACCTAAACCAGAGACAAGGTCAGAAGCGTCTTCTTACCTGGCCTAAGGAGGAAAGGAATCGGACCGGTTGGTGCTCAGTAGTCCAAAGTCCTCTTTGTAGGTGAAAGTAACTTTTGCATGTCATTTGGAACCTCGGTCCTAGAGTCTAGAGGAAGAGTGGAGCGGTACAGAATTCAAGGTGAAGTCGAGTGTGAATTTTCCGCAGTCTCTGGTCATTAGTGGTGCCATGCCATCTGTTGGTGCTCGTCAAATGTATTTTATCAAGTTCAAAATCAACTCTGCCCTCTACCAGAACACTTTAGATAGTTTCATGCTTCCATCTGATGACAAGCCTTAAAATGGCGATTTCCTTTTCCAGCTGGACTTAACACCTACCAACAGCGCCAAAACTACGACCAAATCGTTTGCTGACCATGATATTACTTTGGTTGATTGACCAGACAACTCCTGATCAAACCTCATGTACAATCTATGGGGTAGTGTATAGAGAAAGACTAGAAACACCCGACCTCAAAATAAGAGACGCCCTTAAGGCCGCTACCATAGTAACCTGGGCCTCGAAAACACCTCTGAAGGGTCACAAGTTGATCGCCCCCATACCACACCGCAATGATATGTGGTAAACGAGCTCCAACCAAAGAAGAATATCGGGGGAGCTTAAAGGTGATAGGTTGCAATTAAAATTTATTAATCCCCATTACAGAGGCTGAGATAGCGTATTTTATAGCTACAGCTGACATCTGGAGAAATGCGTTCCCTCTCGGTCTCAACGCGAATCTTTCGATATATACAGTAGTGGCCATAAGGATTTGGAGACTTAGGTTTCTATCACAAAACCTACAGTAGCTTCGAACTAAATAATGGTAAGTAATGCATGATAAATTACAGATATAAAATAAGCATGGCTATAACTTGTACAAATACATTGTACATGTTAAGGTGAATGAAACTGTAAGTTACGTGCAAAAGAGAATTTAAAATTCCCAAAATATGGTGGTCAAAATGATCCGGAGTGCGTAATTCTCTTTCTTCTATCTTTGAGACAACCAACTAATTTATGACAGTAACTTACTTCCATTAATTCTTAGCAATCGAAGTACAATTTCTTTCGTTAAGATGGCAGGAGGTTCGTCCGTCGAACCCTTGGCGAAACATTATCTGAACTGCGTGAAGTGCAGGGTCAAGTTTGGAGGAAGCCTTATGCCGTATGGCATAATTTCTGCGGAAGGCCCTGGCCTACTTATCCGCTTGCAGAGCAGAACGAATGTTCAAGTGTGTAAAGAACATCTGCAAGCACATGTTGTGCCCCATATGAGAGTCGCCTCAGCCCAACCTGTCATCTTTATGTAGGATAATGCACCTTACCATACAGCAAAGTTGGTGAAGAATTTCTTGGATCAGGACTGGCCTGTCATGGACTGGCCTGCTCAGAGCCAGGACCACAATCCGATTGAGAACTCGTGAAAGACGCTAAGAGAGAGAAGTGGGGAGAGAAACTTAAGCACCGTCGAAGAAATTTGGGAAAAAGTTACTAGAGGAATGGAGAAAAATAACACCAGAAGAATGCCTTCGGTTAGTGTCCTCCTGTGATAGATGATATCGGTATGTAATTGATAGTAAAGGTCTACATACCAAATACTAATATAGTGTAATAAACGAAAATTATTTGTTGGGTAACATATCTTTGTACCTTTTCATCTACGTCTGTTGTGTTATCGGTTCGGATCGTTTTGACCACCATATTTTGGGAATAGAAATTCTCTTTTGCACGTAACTTACAGTTTCATTCACCTTAACATGTACAATGTACATGTACAACTTATAGCCATGCTTATTTTATATCTGTAATTTATCATGCATTACTTACCATTATTTGGTTCGAAGCTACTGTGAATTTGTGATGGAAACCTGATTGTCCGAATGATTATAGCCTATACTGTATTTTCCAATATTTCATTTTGTCCATCTTCACTTTTTTTTACAAACCTCACCAATTTTTTGATAGAGATTCGCCTCGTTGATTTTCGACTTATTTTATAATAAATACAAATAAAAATTAATCATCTATGTATAAAATATATATATTTACATTCTTAGGTTCATGAATTTATTTGGCCTTCGTATGATTTAATCTTTAATTAATGGATTAATATTACTATTATTATTATAATAAAAAAGAGGACAAGAAAGATCCGTGATAGAAAGTGGTAAAATTAGGTAAATGGGAGATGTGAAGACGTCGAGATAATGAGTACTTTTGGTATTAAGAGTCGAAGGGGGGGCGCGCTACTCTCCTGAACCCGAGTCTGGTTCGTGTTTGAATGTTGAGGGAAAAACAAGGTTCGATCTCTAATCCACCGTCATTATAATTGGGGTTGATTAATTGAGAAAAGAAAATTGTTTAAACAACGAGGGTATATTTTCACTTCTTGGAGAGCAAACACGAGGCAAAGAATGAAAGGGAACAGGTCGTAATAGCCAATCCCGCAAGGCCTGAGCGATGAGGCCAGAGAGGAACTATACTCTTCAGGGACGCGTTCTATCGAAGTAAGGCGTTTCGGGCACTTTATTACATCTCTCTCTAACATTTGTAATGAAGGGAAGTCAAAATGAATCGGATAAATGGCCTATGTTTAAGATGGGACTGACAAAGATGTGATTCAAAAGTGCGAACTGAGAGCTTGAATTATTATGCAAATGGTAGTATCTTTAATTTAACAATAAGAGTGGATAATTTTACAGATGAATAACCGCTAAAACAATGTTTGGGTTAGGTGGGGGTTGAATTAAGTTAGTTCTTTTTAGTTTGCTTTAAAGTTAGAATAAATCTTTTGGTTTAGTTTATTATGTTTTTAGTAAGTTGTTAGCTTTTGTGTGCTGTTTTTCTGCAGGAAAAGGCGCCTCCTGCCCACAAGAAGCCTATTTTGATGACATGCTGTGTTAAACCGGGTGTCCCAGAAAAAAGTTAACCGTACTTTGAATTAGCATAACTCAAAAACTATTGGAGAATTTTGGTCTTGCCGAAAGTGTTTTATTTACCAACTATTTATCTGTCGATTCTGGAAATTTCATTAAATTTCCTATTCTGATGTTGATAAACTAATGGGTTTAGTGGAGGCTATCAAAAATATGTTTGCGCAAGGAAGTAAAATAATGAAACGAAGCCTAGGAAGACTAGGCCACCGTGTACTTTCAAAAGAACCTAGGGAGCCTAGGTTGCCTAGGTCTTTGTGCGATTTTGCAAGCATAGCTTAGGTCATTTTACAATGGTTTTTCATCCACACTGTTGTATGGTCTCGTCATTATTGCTTACTAAGCAAATGAAAGCGTTTCTGTGTAAAAGTTTACTTCCATAAAACCTTTTTAATCATGCAGTTAACAAAAGATCAACGCGTATTTGTAGTCACAAACTTTATTAAGACTGGCAGTATTAAACAAGTACAAGATTCATTTGAACAACGTTTTCCAAGTAGGCACCCACCAAGCAAGCCCACACTTTGGAAAAAAGTTCGCAAATACCAACATTAAGGAACATCCTTAAATCTAAATAAAGGTAGTTCGGGTCGTATGAGAACTATAAGAAGAACAGAAAATATCGAAAATGTTCAGATGACACTTCTTCAAAATCCACATGTATCAGTCAAAAAGAATGGATTACAATTGTCAAAGTCATCATTTAACCGCATTATTAAACATGACTTAAAATGGCATCCCTATAAGATGCATGCAAGACACCACCAGCTTCTTGAAACTGATTTTCCTCGTCGTAGACAATTTGAAGAATGGCTTCTCCTTAAACCTGCTCGTTTCTTGGGAAACATTGTAATTGGTGACGAGGCAGCCTTTTTCATGAATGGAAAGGTAAATAGCCATAACATTCGGCAATATGCGCCGCTGAACCAACCCCCAGCATTCAAGTTTGACACACGTATTTGTCTCTGTGGATCGGTTTTATTTTTTTATTTTTTTTTTTTTAAGAGCTCATCTGGCGACTGCCTACTTGGGCATCAGTCGCCGTATTAATACTGGCCTAGTTCTAGGCTACTTTAAAATAAAATTAAAGAAACGAAAAAAACACCCCAAATGGGGGAAAGGAAGCAAGCTCCTGCGTCGAGGGAAGGGCCCCCCGGCGCAGGAGCGTGCAACCTAAAGGAAAGAAGAAAAAAAACAGATGCAAAAAACAAAAAAAACAAAACAAACAAACCCTGCTTAAATAATAGGGAGAAGGCCGGCCTCCCCCCAAAAGTCAACAAGTCCACCAGTCGATGTGCACGCACTCATCCCGAGTACAAGGAACAGGCGGTAGCGACCCCGCCCATCCCGGTACCGGGACAGGTGTCGTGCGCGAAGATCACCCAGACTGGGACATTCGACAAGAATGTGCCGAACAGTATGGGGGACGACGCAGTCGTTGCAATACGGCGCAGGCTAGCACTCCATCAAAGAGCGATGCGTCACACAAGTGTGCCCGATTCGGAAACGACAGAAAGCAACCTGAAGCCGCCGCGGCATTGGGGGATAGGTCCATGGGAACAGCCGCGGCACAATAGCACGCAACTTTAAGTTCCCTTCGACCGTCTCCCATCTTCTTTGCCAAGCAGTCCGAAGAGCTGCCCGTATTCCTGCTATGTAGTCGGTGGGAGGAAGAGCGAAACGCTGGTCCGGTCGCAGAGTCCTCGCGGACTCTTTGGCGCCCGCATCGGCGCGCTCATTCCCCGCAATTCCTACATGTCCAGGAACCCAGCAGAAGATAATCTCGACATCTGCCCGCCTCGCTAAAACCGTGGCGTCACGGATATCGCGAACCAGGGGATGCAGAGATTCCAATGGCCCAAGAGCATCAGGGCGCTTTGTGAGTCGCTATAGATCACAATCTGGTCTCCGAACCGGGGACGTCGCGTAATCTCCCGTACAGAGTGGTGTATTGCCACCAGCTCGGCCGTGAAGACAGACGCAGCGCCTGGAAGAGCCCCGCTGACTTCAAACAGAGGGAAAACGGCGGGGAAGCCGACAACCTCTTGGGACTTGGAGCCATCCGTATACACTGGCACGGTTCCAGCGTGACACGATGTGTGCTCCAAAAAGTTCGAACGCAATACTCCCGGCGCAGTACAAGCTTTGGGAGCAGAGGCGTGGTGACAAATAGCCAAATGTGGTAGCCTCCAGGGTGGCGTCCTGGGCAGAACCAGGGGAGCCACCGGCCCGAGAGCTATATCGACCTCTCGAAGGAGTTTCCTAACCCTAAACTTAAAGGGCTTAGGGTATGACTGGCGTCTCTCGGCGGCATAGGAACCATCGAAATCAGCTGCGGATGCAGTGAGAGCTATTGGCGACTGAGGGAGGCGCTGGGCTTGCGCGTACAGGCGAGTGATGCACTGCACGCAGCGCAGAGCGAGTGGCATCTCCCCAGCATCGACCAACAGGCTCTCAATGGGGGAAGTGCGGCAGGCACCGGTCGCAAGGTGAAGGCCGGTGTGGTGGATCGAGTCCACCTTCCACAATAAACGTTTGACTGCGGATGCATCACACTCGCATCCATAGTCAAGCTTCGAGCGAACAAAGGATCGATAAAAAAGTAAGGCAGTAGCCCTATCAGCGCCCCAAGCGCTAAACATTGCGGAACGGAGAATGTCCATGGCGCGGGTACAAGAGACCCTAAGGCTGCGAATATGAGCATCCCAGGTGAGGCACGCGCCTAGCATGGTCTCCTGCAAAAAGATAGCTAACGGGGAACGGGACGAGACGAGCCTCCGCAGCTCCTCCCAGTTGGCATGGAGTCCACAGCAATTCCATTGAAGGAATATGCCCTCCATGCAAAGCTCGGAGGAGACGCGGGGGCCCTCCTCGAACTGGTGCCCTTCACGGGAATGGCCATACGCTTCCCGGGGGCAGAACCCCGGGTGCTGTTGGCCGGACAAAGCGCTGAAGGCGCTGTCGCCTTCGAAGACTTATTGGGGGAGGAGGTTGGGCTCGCCATGCGAGTCTTTTCCTCTCTCCGCCTCGAAACCTTAGGCGGGCGTTGTGGCTTCAGAGGCGGGGGGGGGGGGGGGGGCCCTCTTTTAGAGGAACCACCGTCTCCGAGACACTCGCTCCACCTCGGGGCGTGGGCGAAGGAGCCGAAGCTCCTTTGTTGCTGTCCTCCTTTTGGGGGACAGCTTTAGGAACCCCGGAAGATGGACTAGCGACCATCTTCAGGGGTGTTGCCTCCTGTGAGTCTAACGACTCGGTGGAGGCGCGTGGCCGTTTCGCCTTACGGGAAACGGTCACGCTGGGGGAAGAGGGGGGAGCTCTGGTCTTAGCCGGGGCTGGGTATGAACTCTTTTTGCCGCCAGCTTTATCAGGGGAGTGCCCGGGTTGAGTAGAGCCCGCAGAAGGGCTCCGAATGGGCGCGGAAACAACCGTGCTCGTTAGCCTGGATGGGCCAGGAGCAGAGGGTGCCTTTCTAACTATTGAGGCATATGACGTCCCAGGCAGAGCCAGGCGCGCCAGGACCAAGTCCTTAGCCTCGCGGAATGAGAGTCGATCCTGGGCTTGAACGGCCAGGATTTCTTTCTCAAGGAGATATGCTTACATTGCTTCGAAGAAGCGGGGTGCGGCTTTCCGCAATTGACACACTTGGCCACACACGATTTGGACTTATCGTGTGCGACCTTGGAACAATTTACACAGACTTCATGTGACCCCGACTTTGCACGTCTACATGAGCGATTCGTATGGCCGAAGCGGTGACAGTAATAGCACCGCCGCGGCAGTGGCACGAATGCCTTCACGCTGTAGCAGTACCAACCGGAACGCACCGACTCATGGAGCTTGTCACAGTCGAACGTGACGAAGAGTGTAGGGGTGGGTCTCGAGGCCCCTCCCTGTTTTCTCATCACACGTTCGACCTTGATCGCGCCATGGTGATGTCTTCAATGGAGTAGTCAACGAGTTCCCTCGCATAAACTACTCCTTTCACAAAGTTCATGGTAGAGTGCGGCGTCACACTCACTGGAGTGCCATGAAGTGTCCGAAGAGCACTTATCTTGGCCAACTCGGCGGGATTCGCCGCATTCGCCAGAAGGCTTCCGTCCGAGAAACCGGTCACCTTCGGCTCTCTACCAATTGCACTAGCTAATCCTATCCTCTGATGCATCATGTTGCCCTTGGACAATATGGTACCATCAGTGGAGCGAATAACGAGGAAGCGTTTGAAGCCAGCGGGTTCGAAAACGCCTGGTAACCTCTTAATCAGGGGCCCCGATGTCATCGAGGCTCCGCCCTGTGCACTTTTGGTCTTAGTCAGGGACTCCGCAACCGGGGAGCAGAGGGGCCGGTTGTGCCGATCTTAGCTTGGTCGCTTGCCAGAGTGGAAGCAGACCCATCCGTCCCCGTAGCCCCCGCGGATGGAGAGGAGCCCCGAGTCTTTTTGGTCTTTTTGGTCTTTTTCTTTTTTGGAGAGGAGTGCGGGGAATGAACCCGCTTCTTACCCCCGCCGGTAGAAGCCCTTAGGCCAGATGTACCGGCCTCAGCCAGGTCCTTCTCCGAAATGGAGAAGGTCCTGGTGATCGCAGGGGCATCATCCGGAGGAGATCCCTCCCCTCCTTGTACTGCCTGAGAATCCCCAGCCGTTTGAGGAGGACCTTTCATAGGGGCGGATTTGGGTTCGGTGCTTGGCGCCGAGCCCGGATTTTCCCCCAATGGAAGGCCCTACCGTCCCAAGCTGGTTTTCCTCAAGGACCATGTCTATCACAGGAGGGGCCTCCAGTTGGCCATCCCCTCCCAGGACATCGCAGGGTCCCTTGGCAGCGTCGCGAGTCTTTAGTGGGGAGGCACAGGCCTTGACCCCGGCAAGGTTTAATATTCTTGCCAGCAGGTCTTTTGAGGGAAGCGACCGAAGGGGCCTGGCTTCCCTCTCCCCCCCTAAGGGGTTTTGCCCTACCGAGCTGCTTACACGAGGGGCGGTCGGCAATGGGCTGCCTGCTGGCTTTCTTGGCAGTCCCCTTAGAAAGCAAAGGAGGGACTGCCGCTGGAAATAGGGAGGTGCCCGAAAGCACCTCCAGAGAAGGGGGTGAGGGGGAGTCCCCTACACCCGTAGACGTAGGAGAGGAGTAAGCCTCCTCTCCGGTTAAATAAGTATGGAGGGTCCCCTGCGCAAGCACAAAGGGAAGGGGACATCCATTTTTCGGTGGAGCTGCCCGAGGGCGGCTACGTTATGTTCTTGGGGAAGTTGGGGGGGGGGGTTGTTTTTTTTTATTTTTATCATTGGGCATGGTGACCCAATTTGTGCTACAGGACGCAATAGCTCATTACCTCCTGCGGATGCCCGCACTGCAAGAGGTGCTTACAGGCCTGGCAGAGCCAGGCGCCGCCATTTGGGACCACCCCTCCCGCCTGGTGGCCTGGCAGTCCATCGGCATGGCGGCTCCACCTTGAACACAGCGTAAAATCAAGGATAGACGGTAAAGCGAGGAAAAGGTATGTGAGAAAGGTATGGGTAGGGATGAAGCAGGTTGTTAAAAACCAGCCATCCCAGACCGGAGCTCAGGGGTTAGGGAACATTGTCCTCTCCCCCCTCAGCCCCGATGTGGGACGGTTGGCAGAGAGGAAGGTCAGCATCTACCCTGTGAAATTAGAGGCTGACCAGAGAAAGTTGTGGGAGGGGTTGTATGAAAAGCGAGGAAACAAGTGTTTTGAAGGAAGAAGAAGAGGCTAAGCTGGGGTCGGACGGGGTGCCGAGTCCCGTCAGCACGGCGGCCAGGATGGCAAATCGCCGCGCCCCTTACGGGGTGTCTGTGATCGGAATATGCGGGAATGTCTATCTTGTCGGTCTATTGTTTTACGAGAATAACTTGATTAGTGCTGCCTACCTGAACATGATCAACGAAAAGATCTTCCCGGAACTCCGCCAGATTTACGGCAATCAATTCAATAGACTTTGGTGGATTCAGGACGGCGCACCAGCTCAGAGACAGCTTGCTGTAAGAACAAAACTAAGAGAAACGTTTGACAACCGCATTGTCACGCTAAATCATGCAATTAAATGGACCTTAAGATCCCCTGACCTAACACCGTGTGATTATTTCTTATGGGGATATCTAAAGAATAAAGTGTATTCTACTCTGCCACAAAGCATCAACCATTTAAGAGATAGTATCACACGTGAAGTCAATAGACTTAAGGAAAATCACAAGTTAATCAAAAAAGTTGTTCAATAAATGCGATCAAAGGCGCAACTGTGCTTGGAAAGAAATGGAAGACATGTAGAAGGAAATGATACTTAGAAAATTAAAAAATGAATTTGTATTACCCATATGAAGAGGTGTTTTTTTAAAAAATGGATTTAAATATATTTGTTCATTTTAAAGTTCGAAGTTTCATTATTTTACTTCCTTGCGCAAACATAATTTTGATAGCCTCCACTAAATCCATTAATGTATCAATACCGTAAAAGGGAATTTAAGGAAATTTCCAGAATCGACATATAAATAGTTGGTAAATTTGTTTTGTTTTACAGGACTCAAAAATCTCCAATACGTTTGAGTTATACTAATTCAAAGTACGGTTAACTTTTTTCTGGGACACCTTGTATATAGCCTTTACTCTAAAATGACTGCCCTTTGTGATGGTTGTGAAATAAGTGTACTTGCATTCTGCTTAAATATTATGGCCTCTTAGAAGTTGTAATTGATTTTTGTCAAATACACGGCATAATCCGAAAAGAACATTTGTGAACGATGCGGGAGTAAGGCTGAATTAGATTTAAAGAGAAGGATTGGAGATGCCAGAAAAATTTGAAGATTCGAAGACAAAAAAAAAAGGGAAATGTAATGTCAGAATAAAAAAAAACCTGTTTAAATAACCCATTACCCCTAGCTTTCTACATCGTATTTAAATTAAGATCATCGTTGGTAATATGTATTTCTTGAATCGGTGCAATGAACCTCTTATTCCCGAGGCTTATGACGTTATAGCAGCGGCAAATAAAGGCTTTCGGTATTGGAAAATACTATCTACTTTCAATTGGCAATAACAAAAAAAATGTACGTCCAGATAAATATCAACAGATAATTCGGAAATTCAGTATTTTTTTTTACTAAACGTTGTTGTTATTCATCTGAAGAATGACCTAATATTACCTTTGCTAGATTTAAAGCTTCTGCCATAATTTTAGATAAAGTAGTATACTGAATATTTTATTCGCGAATTTTTTGTAAACATCGGTGGTGATCGGATTATGTAATAGGTAGGCTACTGGTACCAAATTTCAGGATTTAATAGGCCCAACAAAAACCTTCACAAAATGGACGCATGGTGGTCTTATTAAACCCCAGCATACTCCAGACATATAAAATAATATGTCTAAAATTGGAATAAGGAAATGAGAATGTATAGATTAATTTGCATCTAGGAATTTGAGTACAAAAAATAAGGAATGCATATATATATATATATATATATATATATATATATATATATATATATATATATATATATATATATATATATATATATAAATATATATATATGTTGAGGATAAATCCCAGAGCCACGAGAAACTGATGCAGCATCTTTTAATTTTTCACAACGTTTCGAAAACTACAAGTTTTCATCTTCAGGCTAGAATAAGTTTACAAAGTTAAGACATAAGAAGAAAACTTGAAAAGGCCAACAAGACATTATTTTAAAGAGTGACCAATTATAAAATATCTGTGAAATGTACTATAAGTTAAAAAAAATTAAATATGACTTGGCAAAAATTAAATTTGTTTTAAAACTGACTCAAAAAATTAGTTAATAAATTTAAAGTTTATAGCAGAAATTAATTAAAAACTATAAGAGAAATTGACCTGGCATTATTTAAAGATAGTAAATTTAAACTTTTTACTGTGGATATCTGAAATCACAAAAACTAAAGTAGTTCAAACCTTGTCTTGTGAAAGTTTTTTTTCGGTAAATGGTTGTTTGTCGGGTAATTAAAAGGTCAAGAAAGGGCATCTTATCATTTGACTCTACTTCCATGGTGAATTTGATGTTTAGGTGTAAAGTGTTCAAAAAATTACAGAAAAGTTGGCTATGTTCAGGATTATTAAAAATTGCCAATGAATCATCAACAAAACGGCGGTAGAAGGAGGGTTTGTAATCTAAATTATTAGAAAACATTTGATCTTCGAGATGTGTCATAAAACAGTCAGCTGCAAGTGGTCCCATTGGAGAACCCATTGCAACACCATCAATTTGGCAGTAAGCTTTATTATTAAACGTGAACCAAGATTCAGAAAGACTTAATTCCAGCGCCCTTTTTAATTGGCTTCGTGAAAATCCATGAAAAGCATTTTGGGAATGGAATGCCTTATTTAATATTAAATTGAAAAAGGAAAAGTCTTCTATTAGGGAACCCACCATAAGCTGTAAAACTGACATTTCTATTGATAATTTTCAAGTTTTAAAGCAAATCTAACTGTTGCCAAGTCATATTTTAAAAAAAATAACTTATAGTACATTTTATTGATATTTTATAATTGGTCACCCTTTAAAATAATGTCTTGTTGGCCTTTTCAAGTTTTCTTCATATGTCTTAACTTTGTAAACTTATCCTAGCCTGAAGGTGAAAACTTGTAGTTTTCGAAACGTTGTGAAAAATTAAAAGATGCTGCATCCATTTCTCGTGGCTCTGGGATTTATTTTCAATATTAAATGCAGGCTTCACGGCCAAGCTCCATATATATATATATATATATATATATATATATATATATATATATATATATAAGGCAAGTGGCCGTTGGAAGTGCATGCGGGGCACACAAATGTACGAACGTGCGAAAGGTCAGAGACACTTGTGTCAATAAGACAAAGCATAAACAAAGATTCGCGTCTCAGAATAGATTTATCAAAAGACGGAAGTCTACGAAGCACCTGGGTCAATACACCCGCTGACTTAAAGGAATTGTACCACAAAGCTTCGATAAGCGTATCCTGTTATATAGATAAAAAACTTGGGATATGTAAGTAATTCGACATACACAGCTTTCGATAGCTCCACCTTAGGGCTTGGGAACAATGAACTCGACAATTAAAGCTCATCCCAGGGACGATTCTAGGCCACGCCCTCTAGAAAATAAGCATATATGTAGTCGGACCAGCTCAGTTAGGATTATTGAATTATTAAGATTATTTCATTACTGTCGTTAAGAAGATTATCTCGTTCACGTCCCCCCTCTTAAATTCACCAAGTCTTGTCGCTCCAGAATTTAATACTTCGCGTTGAATATATATAGACTGCTAGTCACCTGCAAAGTAACTTTGTGACGTGCCGCTTGCCCCGTTATAGGCAAATATTACAATAAAGTATATGTTTGCAACGTCCTTCTTTACCTCGATTACCCCGAAACCTTCCGAAAGCCCATCCAAAATATGAACACAGTGAAGAATTCATATTTGGAGTCTGATACTTAATTCCCATTCACCATATACTGGTCACCCCTACAAACTAATTCCGCTATATACTTCCACCCCCTTATGCATATTTCGTTCATTATTAAGTTTATGTTCAACCAGAATGTAATATATTATTAATTGAACATAATCTTAATGGCTAGAGAGGCATGCTTCCATGTTCTCTAATAAAAACAAAAATCGGTAAATACAATAAACAAATTGCTCTGAGATTTTCTTCCTTTACAAAAATAGGAAAAAAACGACAAAAATGCCACTAATTCTAAACATCGCCCTCCAAATCACATCCTCTAGAACATAAAATATAGAATATTAAAACCACTAGTGCTTATCAAAGTCATCCCAGTCACAGTATCTAAATACTTATTAAGCCACCACTATGGTATAACCTACATCCAGCGGATTGCATCATCAACCATCAACCAGTAGGCTTGTTGGATCGATCCTAGACAACGACCCCTAAGAGCTCCATTCCGAATTAATGACCCCAAAGAAATTTCAATCTAGAAGATGACTTCCCTCAAAATATCATTCATAGTTGATAACCCTCAAGATTAATTGGTATATTTAAATAAATAATCGGTAAAATAACTTTTATTAAATGACAAAAAATACACAAACCAATTAAACAAACACAATTCAACTAACCTAAAACTCAAATATTAATCCAAGCGTTAAAAAATAGAAATATGATGGCAGAAATTTTCAAATCAACTTTAACTGAATCGATTCTGCCACAGAAGTCAGGTCAGGTCACGTTAAGTTAGATAGGTTCTTTACTTATCTTAATCTTATTATAAATTATTATTAAATATTATTACCTTACCAATGTTATCGTAACCAAATTCAATCCTAAGTACAAGTTTTACTATATCTTTTTATCTTAATCTTATCAATTATTATTACTTATTTATAAAATAATTCCTAAGTAATGACCCTCAAACAGATAATGACCCACCCCAACCTCCCAATCCCCCAGCTCATTACTAGGTAATGATCGCAAACATAGGCTAAGAGTCATTGTCTATGATTGATCTTGCTTGCAATATTGAGTATAAAGATGATACCTTCCACAAGGCACCTTGAATATGTAGATAGGTTGAAGGTGCTAAATACGTTCTTATTTTAAAGGTGTGTGAGAGGGTCTATGATTGAGCTTTTCAAAATTTGTTCTGGGGTAGATAACTTTGATTTTAGCAAGGTTTTGAGTTGCAAGGTAATAATAGTAGCACTAGGGGCCACCAGTTGAAAATTAAAAACCAGAGGTGTAGGTTGGATATGAGAAAGTAGTTATTCGCCAACAGAGAGGTAGATTTGTAGCGTGCGAGAAGTTCAGGCGAGCGGCTTAAATACTTTGCTTGAATGAATATCTTTGGGGACTCAGGGTGGCCGAATGGTTTTTTTTTGCCCCTTTTCCTACACTAAGCTATCTACAGATTACTGGAATGGTTTACCACAGGATACAATAAGCAGTCCAAATTTAAATGTTTTCAAGCGCAGTTAAATGAGTATACGGGGAAGGTTGAAAGTTTTATTGGAGCAAATCATATATAGTAATATCACTTTTGTATATATTATATTGTTATATGTTGTATTTCATGATTTAGTTTTTTGACAAGCCAGGATGGTGATGCCATTTTAAGGATGACGGTCAGACACAATCATGTAGATACGGGTATGAGGTGTATGTTGACTCGGATGACCTTGATAGGCTCTTGTGACTTTTTTTCATCCGTTGAATTAGGTTATGTTATGTTAATTTAAAAGTTCGAATTTTATTTCTAAAATGCACTAAAATATACAATGAAAAAAATATAAAAATAGTTACCCTTTAACGAAATAATAGAAAACCTAAAATTTAAGGGAGACTATAGGTATTTCTAAATGGTTAAGAGAGTATATAGGGAGGGGGGGATTAAGTATCTGACTCCAAAGATGATTTCTTCCCTAAGTTCTTATTTTGGCTGGGCTTACCGAAGATTTCAGGGTAATCGAGGTAAAGAAGGACGTTGCAAACATATACTTTATTCTAATATTTGCCTATAACGGGGCAAGCGGCACGTCACAAAGTTACTTTGCGGGCGACTAGCAGTCTATATATATTCAACGCGAAGTATTAAATTCTGGAGCGACAAGACTTGGTGAATTTAAGAGGGGGCACGTGAACGAGATAATCTTCTTAACGACAGTAATCTAATATGACAAATTTTATTTTTTAGGTGTGGTCGATTCCAAACATTTATTTAAAATTCTGATTATAGTTTATAAGTGTCAGAGAAAACAACTTAGGTTTTCTGCTTCCGTTAATTCCCTCTACATTTTCCGATCTCTTCGGCTCAGTCATTACTAACACAATGGCTATCAGTACTCGCACTACTATTATACTACTAACGTTATAGCCCCTGGTACATTTACCACCTCTGTCTCATCCATACCCAATGCACCTCCGACTATTAATCATCCTCCAATTTACATTAATCTTAGTCGATTTATGGTTCTTCCCAACAGCGTACTCCCATTTAACGGAGTCATTAATAGTAAATTCACTGAACTCAAAGTGCAACCCTGGATCGAATCCCTTGAGCAACATTTTCTTAGGGAAAATGTCATACATTATGACATTAGAATAAATGAGGCTCGTAGATTTATATACCCTAAAGAAGGAAATGCCATCTATACCTTCACGCATTCACCTGACATAGCAAGAGCTGGTACCTGGGCAGAATTTAAAGACCATCTGTGAGAACGGTATAAAGACCCGCACACAGCCAGCCTCTCACAATGATGTCTGCTTTGTTCCAAACTGGTTGAAAAAAGATGAAAATGAAGATTTAATGATTTTTAAAATCATGCTCATAAGTTGTTAGGCAAAGCCCTTAAGGGTGCTCAAAAACAATTCGATATTACATTCTCTCCACAGCAATATAACTTCCTAATTGCTAATTAGCTCTGTCCATCAAACTTTGACTAAGCTCCAGGTAAAAAATTTCAATAACTTTTAGACATTATCCACAACATGAATGGAGCATAAAATAAATTAAAATCCTAGTATTCTGACTGACGCCCCCAAAGAAAGTGAGAGATACACAAACAAATCCCACGCAATACCAGCAGGCACGGTAATACAGAAGTACTCGTTCATAAAACCCTTTATAAGTACTCCATTAAACATTCCACGTACTCCCAACAACACATCATCACAACGCATTCCTACCGTCATCTACCGACAATCAATCAGAACAAGCAACAGATCCAATACATTCATGGTGTTGTAAGCAATGGCACTAACGAGGAGATAGCTCCGGCTCTCAAGGACATAAAATACCCTGCATATAAAGCCTATTATGAAAATGGATCTTCTCGTGAGAATCCAAGCACAAACCATAACCCCTCTCGTACACTCATGCAATCCGGAATTCCACCACATAATACTCATCGACCCATCAACTGATACATATGATAGCTAAAGATACCATTGTTGCACCATCTCCTTCAATATAAACGAATAATAACACCGACAAACCTAAGGAAGACACAAAAAAACATTATACAAATGAGCATTAATCCATGAACCAGCCATTGAAAATACCAGCCCTTTGGATCATGACCAGTATTATACCCAAGCTTTTAACCAGAGTTAGATAAATTACCTGTTAGAATACTAGGTAAAACAGATTTAGCTTTACATTTTTAAGTTAATTGATTAGTCGGTTGTCTCAAGATTATGTTTAAATTTAAAATAATGAAGAAGAAGAAAAGGAAATCTCTACAATAGAAGAGGAGAACGATGATGAGGGAGTATTGAAGTACCTAGGAGTTCCCCTCACAGAGAAAAAGCAAATCCTGGAGAAGATTATTACTTCTTCAATAGCGAGGACGTGGCCCTCGAGGTCTTTGGGTCACCGATGTGCAGACCCTCAAAAGGAAACTCCGAACAACTGTCCCAAGGAATCCAAATGGGAAAGTACAAATGGAGCTACGGGGGACAGTACTCACCGAAGGAAATCGTAGGTTTGCTGGAGGAAGGCACATTCTATATCCCGGACTCTTGCATCCATACAGTGAACCTGAACGTGTTTATGATAATTAAAAACGGACAAAACTCCTCTGAGATTGACAAATAAGTGAACAAGAGTGGACCAAAAAATTAAAAGTGAATAAATTAAAGTGAATATTTAAAGTGAAATAATTAAAGTGAAATCATTAAAGTGAATAATTAAAGTAGGTAAAAAGAGTGTCAAAAAAGATATAATAATAACATAGGTGAATAAAATTAAAAAGATTAAGTACAAAATAAATTGAATAAAATAATTAGGACTCAAAGGAAAAAGTGGTTAAAATAATGAGTTAAAAAACGTAACTCATTATAATAAAATAAAATAAGGTAAAAGTTAATCTAATATATAAAATTGAATAAAGTAATGTTAAATAAAATAATATAAGTAAATAAATGAAAGAAGTGTAATAAATCGAATTATGTAGATTATTGAAATTGTAAAAATGAAAATTAATGAATTGTGAAAAAATCGAAGACGATAACTTAAAAATATAAATCTGTAAATTTAAAATAAATGGTGTAGCTTAAAAAATATATATAAAATCAATTATATAACTCAAATATGTAAATAAAATTAATTATGTAAAATTTGCTGGAAGATCTCCACCGTTTCCTGAAGCTTTGTTTTTTTACTTTAAGATGTAACTTTCTCTTCTCCGCTCAATTTTTCAATTCATCACTGTTATCTTATTATTTTTACTTATTTTTATTTATTTTCACTTATTTTAACAAACTATGGATATTCTTTTCTTAAAAAATCGTTTTCGTTTTCACCATTCTGCCCTAAGATCACCTACTTACTACTAGGTCGAAAAGACGTAGCCAAATAAAGTCATGCCTCTTCCGAGTAATTTTCCTCCTTTACATCGACCCATCAATTGAAATTATAGTTAAAGTTATAAAGAAGCTGTAATTTAAATTAAACAATGCATCCCTTGCTGCGGAATTTAATGAATCATATATATATATATATATATATATATATATATATATATATATATATATATATATATATATATTCTTAGAATTGTACACTGTGAAATCGATGTTTGTGCCTTTATCTGCAAATATAAAAAAACTAAGCTTATTTCTAATATTAAAAAAAAATGCTTACTCAGTTACCTGACAGAATAGATTTTTGGTCCAAAAACGAAAAGCGAAACATTTCCTTTGATATATATTTTCCCAACATAATTTGAGACAAAGAACCTAAGCTTGTTTTAAGATGAAAAAAATAATAAAGTGTCGATTCAGTCACCTAACATAAACTCGAATTGAAGAAAATGAAAAGCTCAGCATTTTCTATAGCTGAGAAATAGAATTGGTAAAAAAATAAAAGAAATAAAAGTGAAACTTTATCCAATTCCTTTTTTGCCACCCCAAATATATATATATATATATATATATATATATATATATATATATATATATATATATATATATATATATATATATATATATATACACCATTGGCACATCAATGGAAAGAGAAAATGAATCCGAGTGGATAAATGTAATGTCACTCCACGTGGATTGCGTATTTTTATTTCATATATAAAGAGAGGTTTATGAGAGTTGACAGAGAATAGAGCCTAACACCACCGCATCTTACATTTTAATGACCCATTGGCATTTCCTCAGCGACATTAGATTTCATAACTTAATCACTTTATTCACAATGTTTCTTTCAATAGCTGCGGGAAATTAGATAGTAAATATGTAGCTAAGAAACTTTATCTGAACAATCATTTGTGAAATATTTCATTCAAGGGCCTTTATACCACTTGCCCAATAGCGGTCATTTCTAAAAAATAACTTGGCTCATAGAAGGTTAATGATCTATAAATGGGTTTGGATGGTAAAATATGCAAGTTTGAAGATATACTTAATTGGCGATGCGTGTTGAGAGTAAGGATGTGAGCAAATTAAAGGGATTTGGATAGATTGGTACACTGGTCATGCAAGTAGCAGACGAAGTTTAGGTAGAAAAAATGTTTTTGCTATGAAATGGATTGACTTGGGTTGAAATCTGCGGAGGGTAAAAGGCTCTACAACACAGGTACAAAGCAAATAGGATGATGAGAAATCTAAAAAAAATATTTCTTCTAAAATGATAAAAATATTATAAACAGATTGTATAATTCTTATATGAGACTACACATTAGGTATTGTATAGATTTATGGACGTTTTCTTATTATCAGTATGGCTATGTAGATTTAGTTCTAGAGAGAGGCTTCACAGGTTAGGTATGATTTTAGTTTTAAATGAATGCATGATACGTGTGTGTGTGGGGGGGAGGGGCTTCATCATTCAAAAATTTAAAATAATATCTAGAATGACCTGTCGTTATTTTCTTTGAAAGAGGAAAAGGCTGTATGAATTGGTGGTACCAGATGGAGATGAAGGGTGTGGTAGCTGGTGGTATGAGAAACTTCTTTTTTTAGTTATAAAGTAAAAGAGCAAACCTGATGATAATAATTATACTTTATTTGAATTTGACACAACCAATAAAAAGAGGAGTAATGGAGGACGCGAATCAACCCAAGGTTTGAAACGAATAGCGGAGAAGTTTACTGTAACGGTCTGCCCGAAGAGAGTGTTAATTGTAGCTCCAATTAATGGGTTCGAGAACCATTTGGACGAACAGTTTTAATTTGTTCTAATTTGTTCAGAAATTTATTGAAGGAAGAAAGATTCCTCACTCTTTATTCAGGGATTTATTGAAGAAGAAAGATTCCTCACTCTTTATTCAGGGATTTATTGAAGAAGAAAGATTCCTCACTCTTTATTCAGGGATTTATTGAAGAAGAAAGATTACTCACTCTTTATTCAGGGATTTATTGAAGAAGAAAGATCCCTCACTCGTTATTCAGAGGTTTATTGAAGAAGAAAGATTCCTCATTCTTTATTCACGGCCTTATTGAAAAAGAAACAATATTCAATATTTATTCAGGTCTTTATTAAAGAAGAAAGACTCTTCACTCTTTATTTAGGGCTTTATTGAAGAAGAAGGACTATTCACTGATTATTCAGGCCTTTTTTGAAGATAAAAGACTATTCACTCTTTATTCAGTGCTTTATTAAAGAAGAAAGAATATTCACTCTTTATTTAGTGATTTATTGAAGAAGAAAGACTCATCACTCTTTATTCTGCGCTTTATTGAAAAAGAAAAGTTCTCACTCTTTATTCAGAGCATTATTCAAGAAGAAAGATTATTCACTCTTTATTCAGGGCTTTATTAAAGAAGAAAGACTCCTCACTATTTATTTAGGGATTTATTGAAGAAGAAAGACTGTTCACTCTTTATTCAGAGATTTATTGAAGAAGGAAGATTCATTGCTCTTTATTCCGGGCTTTATTGAAGAAGAAAGCCTATTCACTCATTATTCAGGGCTTTATTGGAGAAGAAAGACTCCTCACTCTTTATTCAGAAATTCATTGAAGAAGAAAGATTATTTACTCTTTAATCAAGGCTTTTATGAAGAAGAAAGACTATTCACTATTTAGTGAGGGCTTAATTGAAGAAAAGGACTATTCACTCTTTATTCAGGGCTTTATTGAAAAAGAAAGACTATTCGCTCTTTATTAGGGGCTGTATTGAAGAAGGAAGAATCCTTAATCTTTATCCAGGGCTTTATTGAAGAGGAAAGCCTATTCACTCATTATTCAGGGATTTATTGAACAAGAAAGACTCCTGACTCTTTATTCAGGGATTTATTGAAGAATAAAGACAATTCACTCTTTATTCAGGGCTTTATTAAAGAAGAAAGACTATTCACTCTTTAGTGCGGGCTTTATTAAAGAAAAAGGACTATTCACTCTTTATTCAGGGATTTATTGAAGAAGAAAGACTATTCGCTTTTTATTCAGGGCTTTATTGAAGAAAAAAGACTCATCGCTCTTTATTCAGGGATTTATTGAAGAAGAAAGAATATTCAACCTTTATTTAGGGTTTTAATGAAGAGGAAAGACTATTCACTCTTTATTCAGTGCTTTATCGAAGAATAAAGACTATTCAATCTTTATTCAGGGCTTTATTTAAGAAAGAAGATTCTTCATTCTTTATTCAGGGCTTTATTGAAGAAGACAACTATTCACTCTAATTCAGGGCTTTATTGAAGAAGAAAGACTCCTCACTCTTTAGTCAGGCTTTATTGAAGAAGAATGAGTATTCACTCATTATTCAAGGCCTTATTGAGGAAAAAAGACTCCCGTCTATTTAAGTAGGTCTTTGTTAGAGAATAAAGAGAATTCACTCTATATTCTAGTCTTTATTGAAGAAGAATGGCTATTCACTGTTTATTCAGGGCTTTATTAAAGAAGACAGACTTCTCACTCTTTATTTAGGGCTTTATTGAAAAAGAAAGACTATCGATTCTTTATTCATTGCTTTATTGAAAAAAAGATACCTCAATCTTTATTTAGGGGTTTATTGAAGAAGAATGACTCCTCACTCTTTATTCAGGGATTTATTGTAGAAGAAAGACTATTCACTCTTTATTCAGGGCTTGATTAAGAAAGAGAGACTATTCACTCTTTATTCAGGGCTTTATTAAAGAAGGAAGACTATTCACTATTTATTCAGGGATTTATTGAAGAAGAATGGCTATTCACTATTTATTCAGGGCTTTATTAAAAAAGACAGACTCCTCACACTTTATTCAAAGCTTTTTATAAAAAAAGACTTTCGACTCTTTATTCATTGCTTTATTGAAGAAGAAAGACACCTAACTCTTTATTCAGGGCTTTATTGAAGAGGAATGACCCCTCACTCATTATTCGAGGATTTATTGAAGAAGAAACAATATTTAGTCTTTATTCAGGCCTTGAATGAAAAAGAAAGACTATTCGCTCTTTATTTAGGGCTTTATTGAAGAAGGAAGAGTATTCACTCTTCAT
Source organism: Ceratothoa steindachneri (assembly GCA_963969495.1). NCBI lineage: Eukaryota > Metazoa > Arthropoda > Malacostraca > Isopoda > Cymothoidae > Ceratothoa > Ceratothoa steindachneri. The sequence continues at coordinate 183,549,046 of OZ018317.1, read as the reverse complement.
TCAGGGCTTTCTCAAACAAGAAAGACAATTCAATCTTTATTCAGGGCTTTTTGAAGAAGAAATATTATTCACTCATTTTTCAGGGCTTTATTGAAAAATAAAGATTATTCACTCTTTATTAAGGGCTTTATTAAAGAAGAAAGACTATTCTCTCTTTATTCCGGGCTTTATTGTAGAAGAAAGATTCCTTACTCTTTATTCAGAAATTTATTAAGGAAGAAAGATTTCTCAATCTTTATTCAGGGCCTTATTCAAGAATAAAGACTATACACTATTTATACAGGTCTTTATTGAAGAAGAAAGACTCTTCACTCTTTATTTATGGCTTTATTGAAAGAGAAAAACTATTCAGTCATTATTCAGGGCTTTATTTATTAATAAAGACTCTTCACTCCTTATTCAGGGCTTTATTGAAGAACAAAGATTCATCACTCTTGATTCCCTGCTTTCTTGAAGAAGAACGACTATTCACTCTTTATTCAGGGCTTTATTGAAAAAAAAGACTATTCACTCTTCATTTCAGGATTATTGAAAAAGAAAGACTCATACCTCTTTATTCGTGGATCTATTAAAGAAGAGAGACTCCTCACTCTTTATTCAGGTCTTTATTGAAGAAAGAAGACTATTCACGCTTTATTCAAGGGTTTAATGAAGAAGAATGACTCCTAACTCTTTATTTAAGGTTTTATTAAAGAAGTAAGACTATTCAGTATTTATTCAGGGCTTTATTGAAGAAGAATATTTTCTCACTCTCTAATCAGAGCTTTATTGAAGAAGAAAAACTAAGCACTATTTATTCAGTGCTGTATTGAAGGACAAAGATTCCCCACTCTGTTTTTTTCGGGCTTAATTGAAGAAGAAAGATATCTCACTCTTTATTCAGGGCTTTATTAAAGAAGAAAAACTATTTTCTATTTATTCAGAGCTTTATTGAAGAAGGAATATTCCTTTCTCTTTATTTAGGCCTTTATTGAAGAAGAAAGCCTATTCACTCTTTATTCAGGGCTTTATGTGAGAAGAAAGATTCTTCACTCTTTATTCAGGGCTTTATTAAAGAAAAAAAGACTATTCACTCTATATTTAGTAATTTATTAAAGAGGGAAGACTATTCATAGTTTATTCAGCGCTTTGTTGAAGAATAAAGACTATTCACTCTTTTTTCCGGGTTTTATTGATGGAGAAAGATTTTTCACTCTTTATTGAGGAGTTTATTGAAGAAGAAAGACTATTCACTCTTTATTTCAGGCTTTATTGAAGAAGAAAGACTCCTAACTTTTTATTCATGGCTTTCTTGAAGAAGAAAGCCTATTTCCTCTTTTCCGGGCTTGCTTGAAGAAGAAAGACTATTCACTCTTTATTCAGGGCTTTATTGAACGAGAAAGACTATTCACTCTTTATTCACGGCTTTATTAAAGAAGAAACATTACTCACTCTTTATTCAGGGATTTATTGAAGAAGAAAGACTATTTACTCTTTCTTCAGGGCTTTATTGAAAAAGAATTACTCCTCACTCTTTTTTATGGATTTATTGAAAAAGAAAGACTATTTACTCTTTTTTCAAGGCCTTATTGAGGAAGAAAGTCTCCTCACTCTTTATATAGGGCTTTATTGAAGAAGAAAGATTATTCACTTTTTATTCAGGGCTTTATTGAAGAAATAAGATTCCTCACGCTTTATTACGGGATGTATTCAAGGAGAAAGACTATTTATTCTCTATTCTGGGCTTTATTGAAGAAGAAAGACAATTTACTCAAAATTTAGGGCTTTATTAAAGAAGAAAGACTCCTCTTTCGGTATTCAAGGACTTTTTTGAATAAGAAAGTCTATTCACTATTTATTCAGGGCTTTTTTGAAGAAAAAAGACATTTCACTCTTTATTCTTTATTCAGGGCTTTATTATAGAAGAAAGAATCCTCCCTCTTTATTTAGGGATTTATTGAAGAAGAAAGACTATTCCCTCTTTATTCAGGACTTTATTGAAGAAGAAATACGATTCACTCTTTATTGAGGGCTGTATTGAAAAAGAAAGACTTCCCACTCTTTATTCAGGGATTTATTGAAGAAAGACTATTCGCTCTTTATTCCGGGCTTTCTTAAATAATAAAGACTATTCACACTTTATTCAGGGCTTTAATGAAGAAGAATCACTCCTTACTCTTTATTTAGGATTTTATTGAAGAAGTAAGACTATTCACTATTTATTCAGAGCTTTATTGAAGAAGAAAGATTCCTCACTTTCTAATCAAGGATTTATTGAAGAAGAAAGACTATTTACTCTTTTTCAGGCCTTTATTGCAGAAGAAAGACTATGCACTCTTTATTCAGGGCTGTATTGAAGGAAAAAGATTTCTCACTCTGTATTCCGTGCTTAATTAAAGAAGAAAGACTATTCACTCTTTATTTAGTGATTTATTGAAGAGGAAAGACTATTCACAGTTTATTCAGGGCTTTATTTAAAGAATAAAGACTATTCACCCTTTTTTCCGTGCTTTATTGACGAAGAAAGATTCCTCACTCTTTATTCCGAGATGTAATCAAGAAGAAAGACTATTTATTCTCTATTCAGGGCTTTATTGAAGAAGAAAGATTATTCAATCTTTATTTAGGGCTTTATTGAAGAAATAAGATTCCTCACGCTTTATTCCGAGATGTAATCAAAAAGAAAGACTATTTATTCTCTATTCAGGGCTTTATTGAATAAGAAAGACAATTCACTCTATTTTTAGGGCTTTATTAAAGAAGAAAGACTCCTCTGTCGGTATTCAGGGATTTTTGGAATAAAAAAGTCTATTCACTCTTTATTCAGGGCTTTATTGAAGAAGAAAGACAATTGACTCTTCATTCAGGGATTTATTATGGAAGAAAGACTGCTTTCTCTTTTTTTAGGGATTTATTGAAAAGAAAGACTATCCATTCTTTATTGAGGACTTTTTTGAAGAAGAAATACGATTCACTCTTTATTCAGGGCTTTATTGAAAAAGAAAGACTGCTAACTCTTTATTCAGGGATTTATTGAAGAAGAAAGACCATTCACTCTTTATTCAAGGCCTTATTGAAGAAGAAAGTCTCCTCACTCTTCACTTAGGGCTTTATTGAACAAGAAAGACTATTCACTGTTTTTTCAGGTCATTATTGAAGAAGAAAGACTATTCACTCTTTATTCAAGGCTTTATTAAAGAAGAAAGACTATTTACTCTTTATTAAGGGCTTTATTGAAGAAGAAAGACCATTCACTCTTTATTCAGGGCTTTATTAAAAAAGAAAGACTCCTCACTCTTTATTCAGGGATTTATTTAAGAAGAATGACTATTCACTCTTTATTCAGGGATTTATTGAAGAAGAAAGACTATTCACTCTTTATTCAAGGCCTTATTGAAGAAGAAAGTCTCCTCACTCTTTATCTAGGGCTTTATTGAAGAACAAAGACTATTCACTGTTTTTTCAGGGCATTATTGAAGAAGAATGACTATTCACTCTTTATTACGGGCTTTATTAAAGAAGAAACACTATTCACTCTTTACCCCGGGCTTTATTTAAGAAGAAAGACTATTCACTCTTTCTTGAGCGCTTTATTGAAAAAGAAAGATTCCTAACTCTTTTTTCATGGATTGATTGATTTTTTTTTTTTAAGGGGCTATCTGGCATAAGTCGCCCTAAACAAATAGCCTAGTTCTAGGCTACTTTAAAAAATTTGAACAGGAAACAACAATAAAAAGAAATAACAATAACAATAACAAAACAATAAAAAAAACAACAACTAAACCTAGTTAAATGAAAGGGAGAAGGCCAGCCTCCCTCAAATAGTCCACGAGTCGATGTGCACGCAATCGTCCCGAGTACAAAGGACAAGCGGTAGTGACCCCGCCCATCCCGGTACCGGGACAAGTAACGTGCGCGAAGATCACCCACACTGGGACATTCGACAAGAATGTGCCGAACAGTTTGGGGGACGAGGCAGTCGTCGAAATAGGGCGCAGGCGAGCGCTCCATCAACTAGCGATGCGTTACACGATAGTGTCCGATTCGGAGACGACAGAAAGCGACCTGAAGCCGTCGCCGCATTGGGGGATAGGTCCATGGGAACAGTCGCGGCGCAATGGCATGCAACTTTAAGTTCCCTTCGACCGTCTCCCATCTTCTTTGCCAAGCAGTCCGAAGAGCTGCCCGTATTCCTGCCATGTAGTCGGTGTGAGAAAGAGCGAAACGCTGGTCCGGTCACAGAGTCCTCACCGACTCTTTGGTGCCCTAATCGGCGCGCTCATTCCCCGCAATTCTTATATGTCCAGGAACCCAGCAGAAGATAATCTCGACATCTGCCCGGCTCGCCAAAACCGTGGCGTCACGGATATCGCGAATCAGGGGATGCGGTGATTTCAATGCCCCGAGAGCACTCAGGGCGCTTTGTAAGTCGTAAGAGATCACAATCCGGTCTCCGAACCAGGCACGTCACATAATCTCCCGTACCGAGTGGTGTATTGCCACCAGCTCGGCCGTGAAGACAGACGCAGCGCCTGGCAGAGCCGCGTTGACTTCAAACAGAGGGGATACAGCGTGGAAGCAGACCCCCTCTTGGGACTTGGAGCCATCCGTATACACTGGCACGGTTCCAGCGTGACACGAGGTGTGCTCTAAAAAGGTCGAACGCAATACTCCTGGCGCTGCACAAGCTTTGGGAGCAGAGGCGTGGTGACAAATAGCCAAATCTGGTAACCTCCAGGGTGGCATTCTGGGCAGAACCAGGGGCGCTACCGGCCCGAGAGCTATATCTACCTCTCGAAGGAGTTTCTTGGCCCTAACCCTAAAGGGCTTAGGGTATGATTGGCGTCTCTCGGCAGCAAAGGCACCATCGAGATCAGCTGCAGGTGCAGTGAGAGCTGTTGGCGACAGAGGGAAGCGCCGGGCTCACGCTTACTAGCGAGTGATGCACTGCACGCGGCGCAGAGCGAGTGGCCTCCCTCCAGCATCGACCAACAAGCTCTCAATAGGGAAAGTGCGGAAGGAACCGGTCGCAAGGCGAAGGCCGGTGTGGTGGATCGAATCCACCTTCCGCAATAAACGTCGGCTGCGGATGCATAAAACTCGCATCCGTAGTCGAGCTTCGAACGAACAAAGGATCGATAAAAAAGTAGGGCAGTAGCTCTATCAGCGCCCCAAGCACTGAGCGTCACGGAACGGAGAATGTCCATGGCGCGGGTACAATAGGCCCTAAGGCTGCGAATATGAGCCTCTCAGGTGAGGCGTCGGTCGAATACAAGACCAAGGAAACGGTGCGACTCAACCACATCTAGGCGCACCCCATTAAGAAACAAATGAAGATGGCCTCCGCTGTCCAGGAAAAAGGCTAATCTAACATTTACCAATTTCTCTATCAACTTGCACACGCAAGAGGTAGGAGAGATTGGGTGGAAACCGGTCGGAGTAGAGTGATCTCTCCCCGGTTTGCGAAAGGCGAGCACAGTAGCGATTCGCCAGGAGTCTGGGAGAAGACCCTCTACCCAGATCCTGTTGAACAAATCTAACAGAAATGCCATGCCTCGCTCACGTAGGTGGTGAAGCATGGCGTACGGGACATCGTCCGGACCATGGGCGGTGTCCGCGCACCAAGCGAGAGCGGAACGTAACTCACTCACAGTAAACTTGTCGTTGAAGGGTTCTCCGCCTCTGGAGGTAAAGTCCAGCCGGCGGCCTTCCGCGACATCACGACGTGCATTAAATGCTGGCGGAGCAGCATCACGGCTAGAGAATGCGGAAAAAGTGGTCGCTAAGGATTTCGCCACGCACGCGGGGTCCGAGATTGTGGTCTCTCTCCTGGAGAACGGGAGGGGGTCCTGCGAGAACTTGCCCCGAATCCTTTTGACTCGCTTCCACACCTCAGCTAAAGGGGTCTTCCCTTCAAGTGAAAACACGTATGCCCGCCAAGAAAAGCGGCGGGCGTTCTTTGAAATATACCGGAACCTAGCCCGAGCCCGACGAAATTCAGCGACAGTGAAATCGTTCGGGCGGCGCTCATAGCGCATGTAGGCATAACGCTTCTGTTTGAGGGCCGTCTCACACTCGGCCTACCACCATGGGAGTGGTCAGCGTGCAAAACGGCCAGACGTCATAGGAATAGTAGACAGGCCCACGGCGATGAGGTTGCCGGAGAAGAACTCAACGGCCTCATCTACCGACCTAAACTCCTCGACTGAGATAGAGAATTCAGTCATTTCCTGAAATGCAGGCCACCGCGCCCGCGCCAAGCACCACCGAGGTGGTCTCTCAGGCGGCAGTTGCCCTGAAAATGATATTTGAATGGTAAAGTGATCACTACCATGGAGGTCATCGACCACCCCCTAATCGGAATCAGGCTGTGCATTCGAAGAGCACAAAGATAGATCAAGGCAAGAAAATGAAGCGGTTCTTGGACAGTGATGCGTAAACTCATCCACGTTTAGGACACCTATCTCAAGCTGTTCGATCAGATCGGCAAGGACTTGTGCCCTGGGATTTATTGAGTAATCTCCCCAGAGAGGATGCCTGCCGTTCAGAACTCCAAGCAAGAGAAAAGGCCTCGGCAACCGTTCCACGACACAGCGGAAGTCCCTCGCATCGAAGTCAGCTGACGGTGGAATGTACGCAGAAATGATAGTATACCTCCTATCCAGGTGCAGCTGCACAGCCACTCTGCCTGAAAGGAAGAACGGAGACATCATGCCGTGTGTAGACCGCGCATTCCCCAGCCCGTCCATCCTGCGGTGGTGGGGTCGCAAGACCCTTATACCCCGGGAGAGCGGACAGGGGGCACGCGCCTAGCATGGTCTCCTGCAAAAAGATCGCTAACGGGGAATGGGACAAGACGAGCTTCCGCAGCTCCTTCCAGTTGGCCAGGAGTCCACGGCAATTCCATTAAAGGAATATGCCCTCCAGACCTAGCTCAGAGGAGACGCGGGGGCTCTCCTCGAACAAAAGACCCTCACGGGAATGGCCGTACGCTTCCCGGGGGCAGGAGCCCGGGCGCTGTTGGCCGGAAAAAGCGCTGAAGGCGCTGTCGCCTTCGAGGACTTATTGGGGGATGTTTGGCTCGTCATGCGAGTCTTTTCCTCCCTCCGCCTCGAAACTTTAGGCGGGCGTTGCGGCTTCGGAGGCGGGGGGCCCTCTTTTTGATGAACCACCGTCTCCGAGCCACTCGCTCCACCTCTAGGTGTGGGCCAAGGAACCCAAGCTCCTTTGTTGCTGTCCTCCTTTCGGGGGACAGCTTTAGAAACCCCGGAAGATGGTCTAGCGACTATCTTCAGGGGTGATGCCTCCTGTGAGTCCAACGACTCGGTGGAGGCGCGTGGCCGTTTCGCCTTACGGGAAACGGTCACGCTGGGGGAAGAGGGGGGAGCCCTGGTTATAGCCAGGGCTGTGTTTGAACCCTTTTTTCCGCCAGCTTTACCAGGGAAGGGCCTGGGTTGAGTAGAGCCCGCAGAAAGGCTCCGAATGGGTGCGGAAACAACCGTGCTTGATGGCCTGGATAGGCCAAGAGCAGAGGATCTCTTTATAACTATTGAGGCATATGACGTCCTAGGCAGAGCACGGCGCGACAGGACCAAGTCCTTAGCCTCGCGGAATGAGAGTCGATCCTGGGCCTCAACAGCCAGTATTTCTTTCTCAAAGAGATATGCACTACATTGCTCGAAGAAGTGGGGTGCGGCTCTCCGCAATTGACACACTTTGCCACACACGATTTGGACTTATCGTGTGCGGCCTTGGAGCAATTTACACAAGCTTCCAGGGACCCCGACTTTGCACGTCTACAAGAACGATTCGTATATCCAAAGCGGTGACAGTAACAGCACCGCCGCGGGAGTGGCACGAATGCCTTCACGCGGTAGTGGTACCAACCGGCACGCACCGACTCAGGGAGCTTGTCACAGTCGAACGTGACGAAGAGTGTAGGGGTGGGTCTCGAGACACCTCCCTGTTTTCTCATCACACGTTCGACCTTGACCGCCCCATGGTCGGCCAGCTCTAAGGTGATGTCCTCTATTGAGTAGTCAACGAGTTCCATCGCATAAACTACTTCTTTCACAAAGTTCATGGTAGAGTGCGGCGTCACACTTACGGGGTGCCATCAAGTGTCCGAAGAGCACTTATCTTAGCCGCCTCTGCGAGATTCGCCGCATTCGCCAGAAGGCTCCCGTCCGAGAAACGGGTCACCTTCGGCTCTCTACCAATTACACTAGCTAATGCTCTCCTCTGATGGATCATGTTGCCCTGGGCTAGCATGCTGCCATCAGTAGAGTGAATGACGAGGAAGCGTTTAAAGCTAGCGGGCTCGAAAACGCCAGGTAACCTCTGAATCAGGGGCCCCGATGTCATCGAGGCTCTGCCCTGTGCGCTTTTGGTCTTAGTCAGGGGCTCCGCAACCGGGGGGGCAGAGGGGCCAGATGTGCCGATATTGGCTTGGTCGCTTGCCAGAGTGGCAGCAGACCCATCCATCCCCGCAGCGCCCGTGGATGGAGAGGAGCCCCGAGTCTTTTTTGTCTTTTTGGTCTTAGTCTTTTTCTTTTTTGGAGAGGAGGGCGGGGAATGAACCCGCTTTTCACCTCTGCCGGCAGAAGCCCCTAGGCCAGATGGACCGGCCTCAGCCAGGTACTTCTTCGAAATGGAAAAGGTCCTGGTGGTCGCAGAGGCACCGGTCAGAGGAGATCCCTTCCCTCCTTGTACTGCCTCGGAGGCCCCAGCCGTTTGAGGAGGACCTTGCATAGGGGCGGATTCGGGTTCGTTGCTTGGCGCCGAACCCGGATTTTCCCCCATTGAAGGCCCTACCGTCTGAGGCTGGGTTTCCTCAATGACCAGGTGTGTCACAGGATGGGCCTCCAGTTGGCCATCACCTCCCAAGACATCGCAGGTCCCGTTGGCTGTATTGTCACTAGTCTTGTGTGATGAGGCACAGGCCTTGACCCCCTCAAGGTTTAATATTCTTGCCAGCAGGTCTTTAGAGGGAAGTGACTGAAGGGGCCTGGCTTCCCTCTCTTTCCTAAGGGGGTTTGTCCTACCGAGCCGCTTACACGAGGGGCGGTCGGCAATGGGCTGCCTGCTGGCTTTCTTGGCAGCCCCCTTAGAAAGAAAAGGAGGGACTGCTGCTGGGAATAGGGAGGTGCCAGAAAGCACCTCCAGAGAAGGGGGTGAGGGGGAGTCCCCTTCACCCGTAGGCGTAGGAGAGGAGTAAGCCTCCTCTACGGTTAAAGAAATATAGAGGGTCCCCTGCGCAAGCACAGGGAAGGGGGGACCTCCATTATTTTGGTGGAGCTGCACGAGGGCGGCTCCGTCGATGAGCAAGGGGAAATTAGGGGGAGATTATTTTTTTATCATCATTGGGCATGGTGACCCTATTTGTGCTACCTCTCGCAGTGGCCCGCACTGCAAGAGGTGCTTACAAGCCCGGCAGAGCCAGGCGCCACCATTTGGGGCCACCCTTCCCGCCTGGTGGCCTGGCAGTCCATCGGCATGGCGGCTCCACCTTGGACACGGCGTAAAAATATATAGATTGTGAAGAGGAGAGGAAAAGGGATGTGAGGAAGGTATGGGTGGGGATGAAGCAGGTTGTTAAAAACCAGCCACCCCAGACCGGAGCTCAGGGGTTAGGAAACATTGTCCCCTCCCCCCTCAGCCCCGAAGCGGGACGGTTGGCTGAGAGGAAGGTCAGCATCTACCCTGCGAAATTAGAGGCTGACCAGAGACAGTTGTGGGAGAGGTTGTATGAAAAGCGAGGAAACAAGTGCTTTGAAGGAAGAAGAGGCTAAGCTGTGGTCGGACGGGGTGCTGAGTCCCGTCAGCACGGCGACCAAGATGGCAAATCGCCGCGCCCTTACGGAGTGGATTGATTGAAGAAGAAGGACTATTCTCTGTTTTTCCAGGGCATTATTGAAGAAGAAAGACGATTCACTCTTTATTCACGGCTTTATTGAAGAAAAGAGATTCCTCACTCTTTATTCAGGGCTTTATTGGAGAAGAACGACTATTCACTCTTTCTTCAGGGCTTTATTGAAAAAAAAAAAGACTCCTAACTCTTTTTCATGGATTGAATGAAGAGGAAAGACTATTCAGTCTTTATTCAAGGCCTTATTGAAGAAGAATGTCTCCTCATTCATTATTTAGGGCTTTATTGAAAAAGAAAGAATATTCACAATTTATTCAGGGCTTTATTCGTGAAGAACATTTATCACGCTTTATTTTGGGCTTTAATGAAGAAGAAAGACTATTCAATGTTTATTCAGGGATTTATGCAAGAAGGAAGATAATTCACTCTTTTTTCAGGGCTTTATTAAAGAAGAAAGACTCCTCCTTGTTTATTTAAGAATTTATTGAAAAAGCAAGACTATTCACTCTTTATTCAGGGCTTTACTAAAGGAGAAAGACTATTTACTCTTTATTCAGGACTTTATTGAAGAAGAAAGACTATTCACTCTTTATTCAGATCTTTATTAAACAAGAAAGACTATTCACTCTTTCTTCAGGGCGTTATTGAAAAAGAAAGACTTATAAAGCTTTTTTCATTGATTGAAGAAGAAAGACTATTTATACTTTATTTCAAGGCGTTCTTGAAAAAGTAACTCTCCACATTCTTTATTTAGGGCTTTATTGAAGATTAAAGACTATTCACTATTTATTCCGGGCTTGAATTTAAAAAGAAAGATTCCTCACTTTTTATTCAATGCTTTATTAAAGAAGAAAGACTATTTACTCTTTATTTCCCACTTTATTAAAGAAGAAAGACTTTTTACTCTTCATTCAGGGCTTTATTGAAGAAGAAAGACAATTCACTCTTTATTCAGGGCTTTGTTGAAAAAGAAAGACTCCTTCGTCTTTATTCACGGATTCATTCCTGTCTTTATTGAAGAAGAAAGACTATTCACTCTTTCTTCAAGGCTCTATTGAAAAAAAGACTCACAAAGCTTTTTTCATAGATTGATTGAAGAAGAAAGACTATTTATACTTTATTCAAGGCGTTCTTTAAAAAGTAACTCTCCTCATTCTTTATTTAGGGCTTTATTGAAGATGAAAGACTATTCACTATTTATTCTGGGCTTTATTTAAAAAGAAAAGATTCCTCACTCTTTATTTAATGCTTCATTAAAGAAGAAAGACTATTCACTCTTTATTCCCAGCTTTATTAAAGAAGAAAGACTATTCACTCTTTATTCAGGGCTTTATTGAAGAAGAAAGACAATTCACTCTTTATTCAGGGCTTATTTGAAAAAGAAAGACTCCTCACTCTTTATTTAGGGATTTATTGAAGAAGAAATACTTTTCACTCTTTATTCAAGGCTTTATTGAAAAGAAAGTCTCCTCACTCTTTATTTAGGGCTTTATTGAAGAAGAAAGCCTATTCTCTGTTTTTCAGGGCTTTATTGAAGAAGAGAGGCTATTTGCTCTTTATTACGGACTTTATTGACGAAGAAACACTATTCACTCTTTATTCAGGGCTTTATTGAAGAAAAAAGACTATTCACGCTTTATTCAGGGCTTTTTTAAATAAGAAAGATTACTCACTCTTTTTTCAGGGATTTATTGAAGAAGAAAGACTATTCACTCTTTATTCAAGGCCTTTTGAAGAAGAAATTCTCCTTCCTCTTAGTTTTTAGCTTTATTGAAGAAGAAAGCCTATCCTCTGTTTTTTCAGGGCTTTATTGAAGAAGAAAGACTATTCACTCTTTATTTCGGGCTTTATTGAAGAAGAAAGACTCCTAAGTCTTTTTCATAGATTAATTGAAGAAGAAAGGCTTATTCAGTCTTTATTCACGGCCTTATTGGAGAAGAAATTCTCTTAATTCTTTATTTAGGGCTTTATTGAAGAAGAACGACTATTCACTCTTAGGGCTTTTTTTAAGAAGGAACATTCCTAACGCTTTATTTCGGGCTTGATTAAAGAAGAAATACTATTCACTCTAAATTCAAGGCCTTATTGAATAAGAAAGTCTCCTCACTCTTTATTTAAGGCTTTATTTAAGAATAAAGCCTATTTTCGGGTTTTTTTAGGGCTTTATTGGAGAAGAAAGGCTATTGGCTCCTTATTGCGGGTTTTATCGAAGAAGAAACACTATCTACTATTTATTCAGGGCTTTATTAAAGAAGAAAGACTATTCACTCTGTATTCAGGGCTTTTTTGAATAAGAAAGATTCCTCACGCTTTATTCAGGGATTTATTAAAGAATAAAAACTATTTACTCTTTATTCAAGGCCTTATTAAAGAAAAAGACTTATTCCTCCTTATTTAGGGCTGTATTGAAGAAGAAAGCCTATCCTCTGTTTTTTTCAGTGCTTTATTGAAGAAGAAAGACTATTCACTCTTTATTCCGGGCTCCATTGAAGAAGAAAGACTTTTGACTCTTTATTCATGGCTTAATTGAAGGAGAAAGACTATTTTACTCTTTTTCAGGGATTTATTGAATTCTGGAAGATTATTCACGCTTTATTCCGTGCTTTATTTAAAAAGAAAAACTATTCACTCTTTCTTCAGGGTTTTATTGAAAAAAAAGACTCTTAACTCTTTTTTCATGGATTGAATGAAGAGGAAAGACTATTCAGTCTGTATTCAAGGCCTTATTGAAGAAGAATGTCTCCTTATTCATTATTTAGGGCTTTATTGAAGAAGAAAGAGTATTTACAATTTATTCAGGGCTTTATTCGTGAAGAACAATAATCACGCTTTATTTTATGCTTTATTTTAGAAGAAAGACTATTCAATCTTTATTCAGGGCTTTATTCAAGAAAAAAGATAATTCACTCTTTTTTCAGGGCTTTATTGAAGAAGAAAGACTCCTCCCTCTTTAATCAGGGATTTATTGAAGAAGAACGACTATTCACTATTTATTCAGAGCTTTATTGAAGAAGGAACATTCCTCACGCTTTATTTCCTGCTTGATTAAGGAAGAAAGACAATTTACTCTTTATTCAGGGATTTATTGAAGAAGAAAGACTATTCCCTCTTTATTCAGGGCTTTATTGGCGAAGAAAGACTATTCGCCTCTTATTACGGTATTGCAGAAGAAAGACAATTCACTCTTTATTCAGGGCTCTATTGAAAAAGAAAGACTATTCACTCTTTATTCGTTGCTTTTTTTAAGAAGAAAGACTTCTTACTCTTTATTTAGGGTTGTAATGAAGAAGAAAGACTCCTTATTCTTTATTTTTTTCCTTTATTAAACAAGAAAGATTCTTCACTCTTTATTCAGATCTTTATTAAAAAAGAAAGACTCCTCACACTTTATTCCGGGATTGATTGAAAAAGAAAGCCTAATCACTCTTTATTCAATGCTTTATTGAAGAAGAAAGTCTCCTACCTCTTTATCTAGGGCTCTATTAAAGAAGAATGACTATTCACTCTTTATTCAGGGCTTTATTGGAGAAAAAAAACACTATTTACTCTTTATTAAGGCCTTTATTGAAGAAGAAAGACTATTCCCTCTTTATTAAGCAATTTCGAAGAAGAAAGGCTTTTCACTCTTTATTCCGGGCTTTATTGAAGAGGAAATACTACTTTACTTTTTGTACAGAAATTTATTGAAGAAGAAAGACTATTCATTCTTTATTCAGGGATTTATTGAAAATGGAAGATTTTTTACGCTTTATTCCATGCTTTATTTAAGAAGAAAGACTATTCAATGTTTATTTAGGGTTTTATTGAAGAAAAAAGACTCCTCACTATTTTTTCAGGGCTTTATTGAAGAAGACAGACTCCTCACTCTTTCTTCAGGAATATATATTGAAGAAAGGCTATTCCCTCTTTATTCGGGGATTTCCTGAAGAGTAAAGACAATTCACTCTTTCTTTAGTGCATTATTGAAGAAGAAAGACTCCTTACTCTTTATTTACGGCTTTATTGAAGAATCAAGAGTCCTCACTCTTTATTTAGAGCTTTATTGAAAAATAAAGACTCCTAACTGTTTATTCAGGATTTATTGATGTAGACAGACTATTCACTCTTTATTCAAGGCCTTATTGAAGAAGAAAGTCTCTTCACTCTTTATTTATGGCTTTATTAAAGAAGAAAGACTATTCACTCCTTCTTTAGGGCTTTATTGAAAAAGAAAGACACCTAACTCTTTTTCATGGATTGGTTGAAGAAGAAAGACTATTCAGTCTTTATTCACGGCCTTATTGAAAAAGAAACTCTTCTCATTCTTTATTTAGGGCTTTATCAAAGAAGAACGACTATTCACTATTTACTCAGCGCTTTTTTGAAGTATGAACATTCTTTACGCTTTATTTCGGGCTTGATTGAAGAAGAAAGACAATTGACTCTTTATTCAGGGATTTATTGAAGAAGAAAGACTTCTTCCTCCTTATTTAGTGATTTATTGAGGAAGAAAGATAATTCCCTCTTTATCCATGGCTTTATTGAAGAAGAAAGACTATTCACTCTTTATTACGGTATTGTAGAAGAAAGACTATTCAGTCTTCATTCAGAGCTCTATTAAAGAATAAAAACTATTCATCCTTTATTCAGGGCTTTTTTTAAGAAGAAAGACTCCTTACTCTTTATTCAGGGTTTGATGAAGAAGAAAGACTCCTTACTCTTGATTAAGTGCTTTATTGAAGAAGAAAGACTATTGACTCTTTATTGCGGGCTTTTTTGAAGAATAAAGACTATTTCCTCTTTTCAGGGCTTTATTGAAGAAGAAAACTATTCACTCTTTATTCACGCTTTATTGATGAAGAAAGACTCTTCAATCTTTATTCAGGACTTTATTGAAGATAAAAGACTACTCACTCTTTATTCAGGGCTTTATTGAAGAAGAAAGACTCTTCACTTTTTATTCAGTGCTCTAATAAAGAAGAAAGACTCCTTACTCTTTATTCAGGGTTTGATGAAGAAGAAAGACTCCTTACTCTTGATTAAGTGCTTTATTGAAGAAGAAAGACTCCTTACTCTTTACTTAGGGCTGTATTGAAGAAGAAAGATTCCTCACTTTTTATTCAGGGCTTTTTTTAAAAAGAAAGACTCTTCACTCTTTATTCAAGGATTTATTAAAGAAGAAAGGCTCTTCATTCTTTATTCAAGGATTTATTAAAGAAGAAAGGCTCTTCATTCTTTATTCAAGGCCGTATAGAAGAAGAACGTCTCCTCACTCTTGATTCAGGGCTTTATTAAAGGAAAAAGACTATTTACTCTTTACTCAGGGCTTTATTGAAGAAAAAATACTATTCACTCTCTATTACGGGCTTTTTTGAAGAAGAAAGTTATTCACTTTTTATTCACGCCTTTAATGATGAAGAAAGACTCCTCAATATTTTTGTTCTGGATTTTATTTTTGAAGATAGATTCCTCACTCTTTATTCAGTGTTTTATTGAAAAAGAAAAACTATTCACTCTTTATTCACGGCTTTATTGAAGAAGAAATACTATTCACTCTTTATTCAGGGATTTATCGAAGAAGAAAAACTATTCACTTTTTATTCAGGGCTTCATTGAAGAAGAAAGATTCCTCACTATCTACTCACGTCTTTATTAAGGAACAAAGACTATTCACTCTTTATTCCGGGTTTTAATGAAGAAGAACGACTCTTCACTCTTTATTTAGTGCTTTATTAAAGAAGAAAGACTATTCACTCTATTTTCAGGGCTTTATTAAGGAAGACAGATTCCCCACTCTTTATTTAGGGCTTTATTCAAAAAGAAAGTCTATTCACTCTTTATTCAGGGCTTTATTGAAGAAGACAGACTTCTCACTCTTATTCAGGGCTTTATTGAAGAAGAAAGACTATTCACTCTTTATTCAGGTCTTTATTGCAGATGAAAGACTCCTCAGTCTTTAGTCAGGGCTTTATTGAAGAAGAAAGTCTATTCCCTCTTCATTTAGGGATTTATTAAAGAAGAAAGATTATTTACTCTAAATTGAGGGCTTTATTGAAAAAGAAAGACTATTCAGAGCTTTATTAAAGAAGAAATACTATTAACTCTTTATTTAGAGCTTTATTCAAGAAGAAAGACTTCTCACTCCTTATTCAGGCCTGTGTATATGCTTCTGTTTGCCTCTAAAGCTCGTTCTGAATTCCCAGGATATTTAGATGAACTTCCTCGAAATATTTATTCCTTTATTTTCAACTAGATGTAAGTGACAACAAGCTTGGCCGGCCCTATGGTTGCTAGCTTCCTGGGCAAGCAGATGTTCGCCGCCCTTTTTAAGTTTAATTATAAAAAACGCTCAAGGGAAAAACTAAAAATCTAGAATATACAAATTAGTTTATTTATTACTTTGGTTGTTTTTTTAACAAACAATGAACTATAATATTGTTTTTTCAACCTGGATTTGTGTTAGTATGAACAATTAGCCTACCTGAAATATTTTTTTCCTAGCCTTTAGATGAGTACAGCTTTGCATGGCACTTTCTAAATTTATATTATTTGCAATATAATTTTCTATATACAAAATTGCCAAAGAATTTATTTTGTCTTCTGACATGAATGACTGAAAGTATGTTTTTATAAGCCTTAGTTTACCAAACCTTTTCTCGCTATTGGCCACGGTACTAGGCATTGTAAGCAATATTCTTAATGCAACCCACAGATTTGGCATCACATCCGGTAACTTATTAGTGTTTATGAATCGAGTGACTTCTATTGGAAGCTTTACATCATCAGGAAATAGTTCCTTGGCTAAATCTAGTTCAGTCAAGAGATCATATCCATTAATATCACTTTTTTGTACCTTAACTTATTCTCCAAACCTTGACATGTTACTTTGAGTTTACTTTTATCTGGCAGATTTTATTTATTATTTTCACTTTTTATTTTTTGGAAGCTCCTTGATGGCGCCCCTAAGGACATGTTGCAACCCGGGCAACTGCCCGAGTTGCCGATACATTGAGCCGAGACTGACTACAAAAATACCCCCCAAAATTCAGGTATTCACGTAAACACGCTCTCATAAAATTTTACATGCGAGCTGCACGAGGTGGCTGTCCTTGGAACAAATTGTTAAAGAATACTAGATCAGTGACCTGCTCTTATGTTACTCTTCACTTCTGCTGCTCTAGAAGATATTAACTTTGTAGCTTCAAATGTACTGCAAACATTACACAACCCAATGACTGAAATGTATCATCCGATTTAACCATTTTTTTTTACCTGATGTTATCAAACTGAACTTGGAGTTTCAAACAGAAAATTATAGGATGTATTATTTGAAAAAATCCCTCACTTATAGTGTTAAGAGTATACTTGACAATTTTATTAAAAGAGAAATAAGGAATAATAAAGATCTGTCATAAATTAAGTCAATAATCTGTTAATCTATCTTCCCATTAACGAAGTCTCTCAAGTATCTAATGTTGAATGTATGAATTAAGAAAGCTTCATCATCAGAGATAACTATAACAATTTCATATGAAAACATTGAACTTCTTCTATGTTCGGCTAGCAAAGGGATTTTTCCAGCGATTCTTTGCTAATGACTTTGTTTTCTAATTTAAAGCTACTAGAAGATCCATTGAGGGTTTGTGAATGCCATAAAAGTACAATTGGTCATCTAACACGTAAATTTCCCAAACATCCAAGACAGTCAAATTGAGCAACTAAGACCTGAAATTTCAATATAATAATAAAAAGACTAAAGAAAATGAACTAGAAAAATATTCAAATAATATTTATAAAGGAACTTAAGGTTTGCTGACCAGAGTCACGTGCTCTCACTTATTCTGATTTATAACCTTACGACCTTCAAAACTTTCAATAATTCCCCGACTAACATTGAAAGGACCTTGGCAATTATATCATTCGAAAGAAAACGTAAAACAACATAAGGGTTTCAAATTTCGTTAGAATCGGCTGAATAGTTATGATATTATTGGCAAAACAAAATAATTTCTGGGCTAACCCTAATGTAAAACAAATTTCGTTAGAATCGGCTGAATAGTTATGATATTATTGCCAAGACAAAATAATTCCCGGGCTAACCTTGGGAAGACCTTGGCAATTATATCATTATAAGGAGAATGTAAAACAACATTAAGGCTTCAAATTTTGTTAGAATCGTCCGAATAGTTACAATGTTATTACCAAAACAAAAAAAAAAGCAAAACAAGGACCGACGGACCGATCGACATAGTTAGATATAGTCTCACCGCGCACGCGACTAAAAATGAGGTGAATCCGGTCATAAAACCTCACTTTCCTATATCGTGCTTTATGATTCAGCTTGGTCATTAACACATTCTTCATCTACAGCTGAGAGAATATTTTCATTACTAAATGACATCAAAGTCAAAAGTAAGTCTAAGCTCGAAACTACCACTGTCAAATGAATGCCTTATAACATTCCCAAAGTCTTCTGAATGGTACGAATTGCACAAAATATACTTGAAATTCAGAGATTTGCAACCAACTATAAAAAGAAAAACGTACAAAAAAGCGGATCATATTAGATGAACCAACCTTCTAATTACAAACTAACATTTATTTCATTATTTATATATTTTATTCATATAGAATGCAATATGTATATTATAGATAATGTATTTTTATATTAAACCTAATTATATAGTTAATTATAAATTTGGTACTTTGGGGGAAAATCTGGTACATTCATCGAAACACTTTTGGCAACCTACTTGCGACATACTCGTATGATATTTCCGTCTGCTCAGTGGCTCGGAAGTGTGTTGCGAGAACAGAAACCGCGAATCCAAAACAGAGGACTAGTGATTCAAAATTGACTCACTGCAAACAGGTGTCCGTCACATTTGTGTGATTATATGATCCCATGTCCATTTGGAGACATAATTACACTGAGAAAGATCGCATATGGGGTGGGAGGGGTAAAATTCCTACTATTGACTACTTTCTTCCTTCTAGGAATTTATTCCATGATGCTTTGAATGACCTTTCATGACGTCATCAAATATGGTTGCCGATGTGTTTGGAATAAGCCTTATTTCGTTAGTTTTTTCGAATTATTTGCCTTTATACTCTTCCCTCTTTCGCGTTGTCAGTGTCTCAAGTAGTACTATCAACTATTGGGGAGAACGTACATATCTTAAACTTCCTTGAATTCACCAATTTACGGGACCTGATTCCGTTGGCGTTTAAAATAAATAAGGGCTCCTATCCCCGTCTAATTAGAATAGATTAAGGGAATAGATGGAAATACTTGTCTCCGATACCTTGCTCCTACTGAAAATCCACCCATTCTCCCCCAAAAATCCTTATATCAATCCTAGCATCTATTCAAGGGTAATAATAATAATAATAATTCGTAACGGATCTGTTGCTCCGGTAAGAATAACCGCATTCAATTATAGACTTTGTAAACTCTAATTATCATTATTATTTCCCCTACTCACTGTACATAACAAACCCGATTATGAGTGCGTGTGTATTGCGGGAGGGTAGGGGAGGGAGGGGGAGCTAACCAAAGCAGGAAACAATGCAATAAAGGTTAGGTTAAGTAAATTTTCTTTCTTGAATTTAAAACGCAATAGCGACGAGGCCGCATCGCACTAAAAGTAAAGAGAAATGCTAAAGAAGAATGAAGCGAAAATGTGTGCAAGATACTCGTAATATCGATATTGTTTTGGAAGTGATGTTCTGAACGAATTCCTGTGGTTTAAGATTTCGGTGTGGCAGGGAGTAGTTTTTTGTTGAAATTGTATATATTATAGCATGATTTAGTTTTAGAGAAGCCGTGATAGCGATGCTTTAATGAGTAGTGTTTTGGACGCAATCTTGTGGGTACATTTTATGGTGTGTGCGTTGACTCGGACGACCTCTGATAGGCGTTTGTGGCTTTTTTCATCCGTTGAATTATGTTGTGTTATCTGGATTGAAAATTTACGGACAAACTCATGGGTATCCGATGGGGGTAATATACGCCCTGGCAAAATTGAACTTATAGTTGGCCCTCTCCTCCTCTTTAAACGCTCTTTGGGGTATATTTCTAAACCTGCAACAAATCAGACGGAATTCATTCAATGCCTTCCGATTACATTCCTTTTTTTACCAAATTGTCACCCCCCCCCCCTATCGCACTCAAATAAATTGATCCATTGAATAAAAGCTTATGTGTTTCCTCACAGAAAAACAAACAAATTGTCACCAGTTATTGCTTTATTCCCTATGTGCTATGAGTTTTATCATATGAAAAATGAACTAGGCGTAGCATACAGATGAAGAAGGAGAAGTGAAAAGCATAAACCAATAATAAGACCACCAGATGAAAATTATAGAGAAGTTAAACAAACATTGCTAGATATGTACACATTCGTATGTACGACGCTGCATAGTGTAATGTGGATTGCCTGTTCCTTAGAGTTTTAATTAGGATAATATCTATTAATTTTCCTGACTAAAACAACACTACAAATTTAATTCAAGTTGTTCTTAAGAATAAAATTTCTAATTAAGTTATCAACCATGGGCGGTTAAAAAAAATATAACCTCTCTTATCAGCTGTTTCCAGGCGTATGATGTTTGTTGGCAAATGTCGTACAATAAAATATCCTAAAAAAGGTAAATTTAAAATAAAATTTATAGTTTTTGTTTGATATTATCATTTTTACTTAAGGCATAAATTTAATAATATTCTAAAAAATAATATAATCATTAAACTTATATTCTTCCTTTTACAAATTTATAACAATAATATTTCTCCATTTGGTTAAAACGAGTGGGTTGTTAGATTGTGATGGCGTCTGCTAGCCTACAGTGCTCATATATTGTCCTTGCTATCAGTTGAGAAATATAGCTACTATAGTCCCATACTTTATAAGACTTAAACGATTTTAGTGTAATTGTTTCAGATAAGGTACCCGCAGACATATTTTAATTCCATTGAATGGTCCATTGACCTAGTTAGATCAGAAATAATGGTACAGCTGAGCATCCCAAATAGAAGCTGAGGAATCCTCCCGTATGCCAGATTCTAAGTAGCTATATTCAACCATAGAAAATTTATAAACCTGTGTATACGATTTATCACGTAATTTATTTTTATTTTGAGGATTGCACTCGAATTTAACTCAAATTTATATTCCACAGCTTTTTTAATATTGCGTAATAGAACCTCTTTACAATTGATCTAATTTTATCAAGCTATAATTTTGCGTTCATAATATTTTGCCCAAAACTTACCTAATCTAAGCATTTGAGTTTACCCTACTGGAATTTATTCCAAACTACCAGGTATGTATTTAAATTAATTCTAATTACAATCAAATGGCATTTAATTTGTGTGTGCATTATCGAAAGCGATTGCAAAATGGGTTTGGGGGATTTCGCGGTATAGTCACCACGACTGCCTGATGCAGCATACGGGGCACATCTCAGAGCTTTCCCAGGTCACCACCTCCAAAAAGTAATCCCACGAAGCACTATAAAATCTCCTTCTTTCACTTAACCCAAAACAGGATAAGAAGATTACAGGCTTTATTTAGTAACCTAAAAATCGTGGCTCACTATTATTTAAAAGTACCGTTCAAGGGATTAAATAAAAATCACTACACCATTTAATTAGGCCGTCGAATACGTACTTCTCCCGCCCTTTTATAAAACCCTACCCTAATATTTATTGAAGGTAGTTTAACTTCCTATGTATATCAATATTTCGGCCTAAATGCCAAATCTTTTAATAATATCGACGACCAAATCAAGTAGCATTTAGACCGCCACAATTAACGGTGTGACATTCAACACTAGTTTTAAAAGCGGAAATGATATTCCTAAATCCGTTCCAATATTTTTTTGTCTTTTCGACAATTCACCACAACTAATTTTGGTAATCTTCCAAAATTCCCCAAAATAGCTTCGGGTGATAAATTTTAAAGTTTTCAAATGGAAAACACTCAAATTCTTTTTTTTATTGTTAGAGGTTTATCCTCGCTGCCAATCAATTTACACAATACAAAGTAGGTAGTTAATTTGGCCCCTATGTGCTCGGCTGAGGGGGGAGGGAGGTAACTGTGGGGGTTTTAAAGGTTAAGTAGAGGGTAGTTATTTTTATATGTGATGTAAATGCTTCTTGCTACCTTGCATAATTTTGAGTTTCGCGAAAGCAAACAAAAAAACAGGGCGATACGTAGTCTATTTATGTGCTGTTTTATTTTTCTTTTTGCGAAATTTTAATTATACAACAGTTTGGGACGAACCATTTAAATAAGATGCATAAAAACTAACCATCACCCCGCGGGAATAGGTACATAGGCACTTAACTATTTGATACTTTCTATGGTGTTAATTGATTCGCACCGACTAAAAACGACCAATAGCAATAAAAAAAAAAAATACAATTCACTCTTTTCCAGTTGATAATCCTTTTTTTTAGACCCGCAGGTCACTAAACAACCTCCGCACAAATGACTCACTTTGACAGATTAAGTTGTGAGAGAGTTTAAAAAAAAAATTCTCTTTTACGGATTACCCATAAACCCTCAGCAGAAAATAAATGAATATCGGTTTATGAAAAGGGAATTTGGAAGAGTTTGACCGGAGCTTAGCTTAAAATATTTTGAAAAATGCATTTGATAGTATTGAAATATTAAAAATTGTTTTTGTATGTTTTATTAAAAAGTTCCATTTAGTATAATTATAAAACACTTTAAATCCTGCGCGCAAAAGGATTTAGCGAAAGAGGCGGTGTTCGATCGGTGTGATTGGAAACCGCAGGCAAGGAACAGCGACCACATCTAAAGAGGGGTAAAGCCTGCTTGCAGTGGAAGAAGAGGAAGATAATAATGTGGCAAATTTTTTTGAAAATGTAAACAAACAAAGCAATCCACCAACAAAAAGGAAATAGAGGAAACACAATGAAAATAGGTAATTTATGGCATTTTATGTAATACCAACGAAAGCATCTCACGCTAAAAGTTTGTAGAAAGAAAGTTGTCGAAGAAAGAAAAAGTGAGAGACTGTAATATATATATATATATATATATATATATATATATATATATATATATATATATATATATATGTATATATATATATATATATATATATATTGTGTGTGTGTGTGTGTGTGTGTGTGTTCGAACTAAATTTGACGGTTTGAAAACAAAACAAAAACCCGCAATATCTCGGCAGAAATAAATGCATTTTAAAATTTGAAAAAATATCAACTCATTCTTAATGTTGCAGGTACAGCGGTTGAGTCTCTTTCTCAACCACGCCGCACACACAGTAATAATCTGTGGGATTAAAATTCGGAAAATTAGGAGGCCAGAAAGTGGCGTTAGTAAAGTCGTATAAATTATCCAACAACCACTTATGAATCTTTCCGTCGGTATGACCTTACAGCTGCAACCCTCCGGCTAGAGTTCCACTAGCTTCCAAAAGCTTTAGATAGCCCTCCGAATTGTGTCTAAGAACGTGGTCAAAGATGTGGGGTAGTATGACGACACCCTGACTGAAGACACGCCCAAATACCATCATAATTAGCCTGAACTTGGTTTTCATGATTCATGTAACAGTGCATGGGTTTTAGGCAAGCCACCTGTTCTTGGTATTGTACAGTTGGACCTGGGAGAAATTCTTTTCCTCTTGGAAACAAAACGGATTGTTCTTTGTTAAACAGGATGATTCAGCTTGTTCAGGAGTTTCTTTGACTTCACCAAGCAGTTCTCCTTGGCCTTGGATGTTAGAAATTGTCCATTGCGCTTCTTGTACTAGTGCTAGCGAAGGTCCTCATTCAGGGCCAGCATCATGGTGGTGAGTACAATCCCATCTCTTTCACCAAAGCCCGGATTCCGTTGCTTGGGTCATATATCACCTTCTCATGCGGTTCTTGGAAGAAATTTCGGCGTGCTGACGCTGTCAGAACGCCAATTGCGTCCCTTTTTGCTGGACACAGCTTAGTAGTCTCCGTTGCAAGTGTCCATGTCACGTCCCTTTCTGCTGGACACAACTTAGTAGTCTCCGCTGCAGCTGTCCATGTCGTCCCTTTCTGCTGGACACAACTTAGTAGTCTCCGTTGCAGCTGTCCACGTCACGTCCGAAAGTCTTTACAGTGTTCACAGAGCATTAAACAACAGTCATGATGTCAGCATTTTTGATACCCGGCGCGAATCATGATGATGCAGGTAACTTTGAATATTCAGATGGCTTCCAGTTCTTCCAAGAAATGGTTTCTGAATAGGTTTACCTGGAAGTGGTGGATTCGTACAGTTTCCTTGGTCTTGTTTTCGACAGACGCCTCACCTGGGATGGTCATATTCACAGCCGTAGGGTCTCTTGTTCCTGCGTCATGGACATTCTTTGTTCCGTCACATTCAACACTTGTGGTGCTGATATGGTTGCTGCATTTTCTATCGATCTCTGTTAGAAGCTTGACTACGGACGTCACACGAAATTTGAGTTGGCGTAAGAGAATCAAAACAAAGACGCCGATGAGGTAGGTTTGTTCTCAGACGTTTATGACCTTGAAAAGGTTTCCTTCAGAAGAGGTTGGAATATGTTTATATTCTTTTCTAACGATTTGGATCTCGCTTATAGTTTTTATTTTGGATGAGAAATCTATCTAGTTTGGAGTTGTCAAACTCAGATAAAATAAGATTTGGTGTCCTCAAGCTGCGTAGATTGATACTCAATAATCTTGGGGCTCGAACGGCGCCGAGCTTCCTTGGTACAATCTGGTATTGTACTAGGACTGCAAGTTCTCTTCAACTTGCAATAACTTTGTACCGATGATTTTTGAGTTTTCTTGTCGAACTCGAAAAATCTTCTGTCAACCGATGACTTTCTTGTCTCTTCGGTGGGAACGAACCAAAAGCCTCGTTTACTCGTGTCAACCTGTTTTATACCTCAATTAACCCCACGGGGTAAATGGATGTGTGAGGGACTCATAGATGGGACGTAACGGGAGTTTCCTTTTTTGTGTCTGTTGTTTGTCTATTCGGCATTTTGAACTTAGGGGAGCACATAATACGAAATCAGCAGTTTGCACTTGTGAAAGGATTGTTTATAAGTGCCCCCTCGAAGGCACTGCCTTTTAAGTTGAGGTCAGGAATCTGTATCCTAAAATTTACCATTTTGACCTTTCTCCTATTTTACCGGAGAACATCGGAGGAGGAAAGCTAAACCCAGATGTCTTTTGTTATTATTACCTTAGCTCTCCTTACCAAGAGGGAGGCCTCGATACATATATACACTTTCTGGTTCCCAACAGGTTTTGCTCAACTCTTATACCTCTACATCATGCAAGATGGAAAAGGGCTAGTTTCTGCCTCATAAGATGAAGTACAATCAGAAGGAAAGTTTTGCGAAGTTTACGAACAAATTGAAAATCATCCTCGCAAACCTACCATGTTTGGTTCTTCTCAGACGACAAAAGGTTCTGCCAGTACCAGCTAGTGAACTAGCGAAACAAACTCTAGCCTGTCATGTCCCCCAAGATGTACCAAGAGTCATGAAGACCAAGTTCCCAGTTTACATCATGGTGTTTGGGGTGGTTAGTAACGAGGTCACATTATACCCTGTTTATATTCCCTTAGAGCCTCAGACTCAATACGGATGGCTATATCAAGTGTCTGGAGTTGGTGTTGCCCTGGATCCATGTAGTGGCCACTCGAAGGACTGATGTGTGCCATATAAGCAATAGGACACGGTCTTGGCTGTCAGACAATTTCTTTGATCACATCACCTCGAAAATCTGGCTTAGTTCCAGGATCACCCAGTTAAACAGTGACCGTCGAAAATACCTGCATCAGGTTCCAACGTCACGTAGAGGTCGTAGTTGAGGCCACGACGTGATTTAATTGAATACAATAAATTTCACAATTCTTCAAGTCTTCAACGTGTAACTTTGGTAAATACAGTGGGCCGCAAAAGTATACTTTGAGTAAACGCAGTTTAATGAAATTTACAATACACGTGGAACTTTATATAATATGTATACTGTAATGCTGATAAAAGCGAAATGGTTAACATAAAAACTTTATAATATTACAATAATGAAACTTAACACCGCAAAAGTTTCCGACACATTTATATAAATAGGTTACATCTGCCAAATGTCTCGGTACAAACTAATCTTCATTTGTTCCAGAACATCCATAATATTTTGAACTAAATGCGAAGTTTATTTTGTCAACGTGTAAGGCTACCTCGTCATTCCTTACAAGATGGTCGTATCGTCAACATCTTTATCATAGGAAAAAAACAAACAAATCAGTCGAAGTTTTCGTAAACGCATTGTAGCCCTTTATAAGAGTGACCTTTAGGTAGAAAGAGCTCTGTACAACTTAGTACCTCTAAATTCAGTTGGTACCATAATACGCAACTGGAAGTCTTGTAATTCAATTCATCCTTTGGATCGTTCAGTTATTCCTCGGATATTAACGGAACATGGTGCTAGAAGGACGGATGTGTGACATACAGGCAGTAGGATCCAGTCTTGGCTGTCAGACAATTTCTTTGACCACATCACTGCGTCGTTATGATATCTTTTCTCGTACTCCAAGAAAGACCCTACTCCTTAAGAAAACTCACTGTAAAGCTCGCTTGGCGTTTGCAAATGAACATTTAAATAAGCAGGCCAAATTCTGGCAACAAATCCTTAGGTCAAATGAAACGAAAATAGAATTTTTCGGTCAAAATTCAATCAACAGTGGTTGGAGAAAAGTGTGTAGCTTACGCGCCAAGGAATACAACCCCTACAGTCAAATTCGGTGGTGATCAATTATGGTATGGGGTTGTTTTCCCTATTCACCAGTTTGCTTTTCTGATCGTTACATTGTATTTATTACATAAAGTTCCATCTGCCTTATAAATTTCATTTACTTGCGTTAACTAAAAATATAGAAATTTGCATTTGTAATTGTGTTGTAAACTTTTGGGGCTAACTGTATATTTGTATAAATGAACTATTTATTTTCTTTTATATTGAATTTAGGCGAAAATGACTCACCACACCCTGTAGTTTCTTCTTGCTATTACTGTTACTTTAAATTGACTAGTTAGCTCTTTCCTTTTTTGCGCTCTCGTTGGCGGGTGCCAGTCGAGCGCATTAGAATGAAGGCCAAGTCAGGAGGGATGGGGCGATATAGGATGCATCAACTCGCCAAATCAGAGGGCATCATTGGAGTAACTGAGCACTACGGGGGTGTAACGTGATGGAGATTTCTGCAACAGATGTCTGTTCTCCTAAGTCCGACCCCTGCGGGCTGGTTATTTAGCCTTTACAAATTACTGTCTATTTTATGCACAAATATGCATCGATTTTGAAGCATGTATCCATGTTTCCCCTGGGGGGAACGGAGTAGTGGCTACCCCTTCCCCCCCGAACACTCACCAGTGGCCAATCCGTTGATACAAAACTAGATTCCGAATCAGAAAACTCGAAGCTAAGCTTTTCGTTCGTCGGTTAGTGGAGAAGCAAAAGGTGGTGACAAGAAAGAGAGAGAGAGAAGGCCAGCAGCGCTCCGCCATATTTTCGCAGGGTACTACTGGTATATCGTCACATGTGTCCTCCGAGTGGAGGGTAGGGGTGTCGTAGTGTTACCGGCGTCTGCGCAGTGCCTCAACATCTAGGGCAAAGCCCCTCCTTCCAACAACTTGATATCCCTCTGAGCAAATCGGATTTTCTTTTTAATTTTCAGGATTTTTTATAGTAGTTTCTTTCATCCGTGGTGTAAATTGACTGTGCGATTCTTATACTGAAGGGATTTTGTCTTAGAAGGGGGTTCGTATGGCGTGGATTTCGGCCCACCTTAATTGTCTAGCAAGGATTTTGTCCTACATCGAATTTGCCTACATTTTACCCAACATCAATTTTATCTCGCATATTGATTTTTGTTATAAAGGGTCTTTCAATAAGGTCGCTTGATTTTTAAATGTAAGTAAAACAAGTTGTGTGTAATATATGCACTCAATTTATTTTAAATTTGAAAGTACATTTTATGGCATTAATTGTGGAATATGACCTCGTTCAAATGTCTACCGCGGCTTTGCTTGGTGGAACCTATTCGGAGGCCCAATTATTTTCGATGACTTTGTCGCATTAATCTGGCTGAATTTCCTGGATGGTGTTCGTTATGTTGACTTTGAGGACATCAACTGTTTTTGGATTATTCGCATAGATCTGCGATTTAAGGTAGCCCCAAAGAAAGTAGTCTAATGTCGTTAAATCGCATGATCTCAGTGTCCAGTTGACGTCGCCGCCGCGCGAGATGACCCTGCCCTGAAATCACTGGTGCAAAATGTCCATCGTGTCATGCGCATTGTGGTACATAGCGCCGTCCTGTTGGAACCACGTGTCGTCAGTATCCATATCAGACATATGATCCAGTTGAGGCCAGAAGAAGTTGCTTATCATCGATCTGTAGGTCTCGCCGTAGACGGTTATGGCAATCCCATCTTCGTTCTCAAAAAAAATACGGACCGATGATTCTGTTAGACAAAAGTCCGCACCAAACAGTAACTTTGTTGAGATACAATTAGTAATGGTTTATCTTATGTGGATTGTTTTCGTTCTAAATCCGACCATTTTGCTTGTTCACAAATCCATTCATCCAAAAATGAGCCTCGTCGCTGAAGATGATTTTGGGGGGAAATTTGGGGCAACTTCCAACTGTTCTAGAGCCCAATCAGCGAACACACGACGTTGTTTATGGTCGTTTACCTTAAGTTCCTGGGTAGGTTGGATTTTGTACGGGCGCAGACCCAAGTCCCTACGCATAATTCGCCAAACTGAAGTCACAGAAAGGCCAAGTTCTTGTGAATGACGAGAAATTGACTGCCTCAGATTTTCCCGTACACTGTCATTTACGGCAGCGATGTTTTCAGCAGAACTTGCGTTTCGGCGACATACGGGTGTTGGCTGATTGTTGATCGAACCTTTTGTCTCGAATTTGGCCACCAAGCGTCGAACAGTGGACTCGGCAGGAATATTGTGGCGAGGATAGAAATCACGTAATGCGCGGAACGTGTGTCGAACGGAGCACTGATTTTGATAATAACATTTTATAATTTGCACACGCTGTTTAACGCTATAATCTTCCATAGTGACTTGCCAAGTACTATTGAACAGTTTACAGTGAGGTTGTTAGATGTTGCTTTAACAACATGGCCACTATTGCCTGACAAAACTCGAGCGTCCTTGTTGAAAGACCCTTTATGATACTATGGATTTTGTCCTATATGGAATTTATTTGCCCTAAATGGATTTTCCACCATAAATTTCGTCTTGCATGGATTTTGTGTCAAATGGGTTTTTGCCCCATGTGGACTTCGTCTCTCATGGATTTTGTCCCAGGTGTATTTAGTTTAACATGGATTTGGCCCAACGTGTGTTTTGTTCACATGAATTTTGCCATACGTGTACTTTGTTTCACATGGATTTTCCCGCGTATTTTGTCGCACATAGATTTTATCCTACGTGTATTTTGTCCCACATGTATTTTGTCTCACATGATTTTTGTCACACCTGCATTTAATCACACATGGATTTTCTTCTACGTGGATGTCCCCACATATATTTAATAGATTCTCTCCCATATGGACTTCGTCTGGCATGGATTTTGTCCTACGTGTATTTTCTCCCACGTGTATTTTGTCTCGCATGGTTTTTGTCTCACATGGATTTTGTTCCACGTGGATATTGCCCCAAGTGTAATTTTATTTCACGTGTATTTTGTCCCACATGGATTTTGTCGAACATGTATTATGGCTCACATGGATTTTGTCACGCCTCTATTTAGTCACACATCGATTTTGTTCCACATAGATTTTCTTCGCACATAGAAATTACTCCACATATACTTGATGGATTCTATCCCACGTATTATTTTTGCCACATAGATTAGATGGATTTTGTACCACATGAATTTAATGGATTGTCATACATATTTTGTTCCATATAGATTTAATGGATTTGTTCTACAGGGACTTTGTACCACACATAGATTCGATAGAGTTGCACGTAGATTTTGTCTCAAAGAGATTTAGTCAAAAAATAATGTTGACTCATATATTTGATGGATTCTGTAACACATGAATTTAATGGATTGTCATACATATTTTGTTCCATATAGATTTAATGGAATTGTTCTACATGGACTTTGTACTGCACATAGATTCGATGGAGTTGCACGTAGATTTTGTCTCAAAAAGATTTAGTCAAAAAATAATGTTGACTCACATAGATTTGATAAATTTTGTCTTGAATAGATATTATGAACTTTGCCTCACACGTATTTTGTTGCACATAGATTTTAATGGATATTGTTTCCCATAGATTTTGCCCCACATAGATTGGTGGTATTTTGCCCCTAACTAGATTTACCCCACATCGATTTTGCCCCACATGGGAAAGGGTTGGGGGCTGACGTGACGGTGAGATGAGTTCGTGGATGTTCACGGATTGGGCCCTCCCATGTGCCATAGTCAGCAGCCGTTTTGTATTTTTCCCCAGGGACCCAAACGGCACTCTTAAGTCGCCTTGAAGCTTCATCCAACCAGATCCCGTCGACCTTGAGGGGGGGCAATGAGTCCGTAGCCTCCCCCCACCCCCAAACCTCCCCCGTTGAGCACTGCTCCGCCGAGGTCTAGAGCTGGGGGGGTGAGCGCGGACCGGACAGGGGATGCGCCCCCTCCCCCAGGGGATATCATGTCCTCTCTAGTGCCGGGGGCCTCCTCCGGGCGAGAAGGGGCTGAGGAGGAAGACCTCCCTTCTGCAGGGGTGGTGGTAGTCGATTCCCCATTGCAAGGGGAGGATATTGGGTGTCCCTCGGGGGCAGAGCCCCCCAATGTGGAAAGGGCTCACCGGCGCCGGCACTGCCCCTCCTTTCGGCTCCTACTACGGCGCCAGCTATGGGTTAACACCGTCCGGGTGGCGGCGACCCTGAGACGTCTCTTCCGCCCTCGGCGCCCCACACTGGGAGCCAAGGGCCACAAGGGAGAGATTCCCTCAGGGGGCGAGGCGCCCTCGCAAACCCCGTCCCCCTCGAGAAGGATCTTCCCCTCCCTCATTGACGGGAAAGTAGGACCGGCGGAGTCGACCATGGGGGCGGGATCTCCTAGAGGCGCGGCGCTCGGGGAGCCCCACGTCGTGTCCTCTCCCCCCGCCTCCCCCTCCCCGGGGACGTCCCCCGCCAAGACGCCCTTCGGAGTACTCTTCCGTCGAGGTTCTCCCGCTCCGGGTCCTCCACAGGAGGGTCTGGGGGAGCCCAATGTCCAGCACATGCGCCTGGCCCGCTCGCGCCGCCTCCTGCGGGAGTTTCGAGAGCTGAGCCGGGCGCAGATGGCCGCCAGAGAGCCCGTCTTCACCGTCGACCTTGTCAACGATTGCCTCTACGAGTGGAAGGTGAGTAGACGCTCTCGTTTCCATGGCGACGGGCATAGGTGTTGCTATGGCGATTGCTCTTTTCATTAGGTTTGGTAAGATTTAGAGAGTGCAATGATTGATGGCTATTAAAATGTATAGCTTTGGGGTTACCATGGTTACGGTTTACACGGTTACTACTGCTGCTGCTTTTGGTCGTTATGGTCACGGCCTATTTTGTTACTACAGGAGTAGCTTCTGGGTTGGTATGGTGATGGCTTATTTGGTTTCTTCATTGGCTAGTGGC
The DNA here is from genome assembly GCA_963969495.1 of Ceratothoa steindachneri. Lineage (NCBI taxonomy): Eukaryota > Metazoa > Arthropoda > Malacostraca > Isopoda > Cymothoidae > Ceratothoa > Ceratothoa steindachneri. The sequence goes on along the minus strand of OZ018317.1, from coordinate 183,517,522 downwards.
TGAGTTGGTATGGTATGGCCTATTAAGTTGCTAAGTACTGTTGTAACACTTATAGTGACAGCTTATAGTTTTGCTACTGTGGTTGGCTAATTTCTAGTTTAAAGATTGACTTTTTTTCATTTTTAAGGTAAGATTGAGGCTAGTATCTGTGTTATGGTTTGGGCTATTCATGTACCGTTGTGGCTAGTCTCTAGGAGGGTATGGTACGGCTTATTAGGTACTATGTACAGTCATGGTCAAAAGCTGTGAGACTACTATATTTTTTCATATAATAAAATTAATAGAACTAATCGAACGCTTCCTTTTATTTTGTTTGTATCCTAATTGGAAGATAAAATAGCCAAAATGAATAACCAAAAGTCATTTTATTAATAAATAGTCAATTGAGGCACTCAGCCAATATTTACAATGTCCCTTGTTCGTCAAGACTGCGTCGTTTTGGCATTCTGGAGACCAAATTTATGATGATATCTTGACTGACATCGCTCTAGTTTGATTCAAAAAGCACCGCAACTGCTTACAATTGGATTGCTTCTGTTCATCCACCGCTGGTTTGATTATCGCCCTTGCACAAGTAGGCAGTCGCCAGATGAGATCTTAAAAAATAAAAAAACAGGCAATGGCTTCGCCACTCCCCCGTACGGGAAAGGCAATGGCTTCGCTACTAAGATTAAAATTTAAAATCTAAAAAAAAGCAGCCATGGTTAAATTTTTATAAATTTTCTGAACTTCGCCAATTATAATAATTTTAAAAAGGAACTCTAAACCCAAATTTCTCCCCTTTCAAAATATCACGTTGCTAAAATATAGAGCTATAGAAGAAGAAGATATATAAAAATAAATTTTCTGAACTTCACCATTTGTAATTCTTTGGGTTTTAAAAAATTCACCAAATTTCGATACTTATATTTATTTCTGAACTTCATCATTTTGTTTTTTGATATTATAAAAGAATTATTAGAAATAACTTTGATAAAAAAACATAAGTCATAACCAAACTAAGATGAAATTATTATTCAAATGCTCAAAAAAATCCTCAGGTTCTTAAATTATAGTTAGTGAAAAAAAAAATTGATTATCGCCCACAAATTCTCTATTGAGTTCCAATCTGGCGAATTCCCAGGCCAAGGTCTCAAAAGTTCAATGTTATTTTCAGCCAAGAACTTTGTTATTGCCTTTGCTTTGTGACCAGGTGCGCCATCATGCTGTAAAATACAGTTATCATCCACATGTTGGCCCTGACCTGTTGGGAAAAGGTACTTATGAACCACGACTTGGTACGAATTTCGTTAAATTGTAGTATTCTTGCTAGTGTTCCAGTGCCCTTAGATGAGAAAAAGTCCCAGATATGGAGAGTGTCTGGATGCTATACCGTTGGCACGACTCAGGACTAGTGAAGGCACTCCTCTTTTCTCATCCTAACGAGATCATTCAGAAGCTCCAAACAAGCGGAAGGGAACTTTATCAGAGCATACCACTTGGCTCCAACCTTCAACAGTCCATTCTTTATATTTCTTACAAAAGTCAAGCCTATCCGTAAGGTTCTTCTTGGTGAGATGCGGCTTCTTCGCAGCCCTTATCGACTTGAGACCTTTGTGGGTGCTACTGAAGCGTTCACACCTACCCCTTTCCAATCGTGAGTAAGCTTGGCACTGGAAGCAACCCGATCCTTGAACTGGACCTTATCAGGAGGCGATTTTGAGCGTTCATTCGAAGCAGTTGGGCACCCAGAAGACTTCCTCACAAGACTGTAACCAGTCTGTAAAGTCATTAATGATCATAAAGATGGTGCTTTTGGCTGCAACATCCTTGCATTTGAGGCCACTTTAGTTCAGAGCCACAATAGTTGCACGTTTTTCTTTGGAAATAATTATTTTTTTAGAATTGAAAAAGATTTCAACATTTATTTTGACCCCAAAATGATAACGAAATAGATTATAATTACACATCATTTAATTAACACATATTTTTCATCATTTTACCGTTTTGATCGGAAGAGCAAAGTTCCAGAATGAAACTCACCTCCTACAGGAACAGAGCGCGATTTGGAATTCAGTGAAAGAATGTTTTTTTTTATTATTATTTTCGAAATGCTGACTTTTTATTAAACTTTGTACAATTTAAATATTTGAATAATTATTTCTCTGACGTAAATTTTAAAATGAAAAAAAAAGTCTGGTTGGTTTAATATGGTGGCGACTTACACGGTTCCTTTTTTTTAGCGAAGGCTCATTCAGTTGCTCTTATAGCTGCTAGTGGCTCGGTTGTTATGGTAAGGCTTATTTGGTTGGTATTCTTGATGGTATCTGGGTTAGTATGGTTACAGTTAATTCGGATGCTACTCTGGCGAGTGACTGAGTTACTCGTAATACAGTGGTATTTTGGGGTTGCTGCAGTAGCAATAGTCCGTGTTGATAGGATACTGCTTATTCGGTTGATACTGAGGCTAGCGGCTGGGTTAGTATGTGTACGGTTCCTTGGGTACCTTAAGTCTGGTTTAGATTTTGGTTACTACTCTGCGGATTTGAGGTTGCTATGGGAACGACTGTTTTCAATTAATACGCTCTCGTTGCTGCTTTGGTTTCGCTTATTCCGATTTTTATTCTTCGCATCAACTAAAAGGTGAAGACCATCGAGCGCATCGAGAGAATTTGCGTGTGCTCCCCCCCCACGCCCCCTGGAGAGAATCTCATAAATATGCAATGAGACTAAGAATGAAACTAACTGCAGGAAAAAAAGTAGCTATTTTAAACTTTTGTTAAATAAAGAGCAAAGCGCGCGAGTTTTCACTTTTCTCTTTTCCTGTGTGGGATTCACATACCGATATTGTGTTTGATTCATTAAAAAGAAGACTAATAAGGGTGGTTTTGAGCCCCTCCCCTTACTGTATATCCACGTAGTTCTTTTCCCGGCCAATTTGTGGGCAAGTTAATGTACGCCGTACGACTTGCAGGTGAAGCTGTACCGGATCGACCCCGAGTCAGAGCTGTGTCGGGACATGATCGAGTTCAACGTGCCCTACATCCTCCTCAACATCAGCTTCCCGGAGGCGTTCCCCTTCCAGCCCCCTTTCCTCCGGGTCCTCGCCCCTCGCCTCGAGAAGGTAACCGGGTCTGCCGCGTCTCACTCCGCATTGCGGACCGAACGGCGGCTTCTCAATTCAGGCAGGTTTTCCCGACAAGAGGGTGACGCTAGGGAGGATGGAATCGCTCGTGCCGAATCATAAGAACAAATCTTCCTCTCTTCCTGCCCCTAACACCCCTCTCACCCCCTCCTCTTACCCCTTCCTCTTACCCCTTCCTCTTACCCCCTCTTCTTACCCCCTCTTCTTACCCCCTCCTCTTACCCCCTCCTCTTACCCCCTCCTCTTACCCCCTCCTCTTACCCCCTCCTCTTACCCCCTCCTCTTACACCTCTTCTTACCCCCTCATCTTACCCCCTCCTCTTACCCCCTCCTCTTCCTCCCTCCTCCTCCCTCCTCTTCCTCCTTCCTCTCCCTCCTCTTTCTCCTTCCTCTCCCTCCTCTTTCTCCTTCCTCTCCCTCCTCTTTCTCCTTCCTCTCCCTCCTCTTCCTCCCTCCTCCTTATGCTCCCCCTCCTTATACTCCCCCCTCCTTATACTTCCCGCCCGATAATATTGTATTGCAGACTCGTCTTGTTGTTTAATTTACAGCATCACCATAGCTAATGTAGGGAGGACGAGTAAGTCTCAAGTTAATATAATGCATTTTTTTTATCATTAATTACGTCTATACTGGCGACCTCCAGCAAGGTGATAGACGCCAAAATTACACGCTTGCCAAAAAAAATGCTAAGTATTTAAAAGATTAAAACCCACCACCAACTTAAAACATCCAAAAAACCAAAACAAACAAACCCCAAACAAATAGGATAAAGAAAGAAGGAAACAAGATATGACCAGCATGACCAGGTGCTGGAGAAAAACTCGCTCATTGAGAGGCCCCAACAGGTACCAAAACACTACAATGGAAGAGGCCTGCCTCGATTAATCCAATAATTCTGAGGGCCGGTGTGCACGAACTTGTCCCGAGTACAAAGGGCAAGTGGTAGCGACCTCGTTAGTCCTGTTACCGGAACACAAAACATGCGAGACCTGATTCCTGTCGATGTACTTACGAGTGGAGAAGAGCCAAACTCTGACCAGGTCGCCCAGTCCGTGTAGACTGTTTGGCGCCCTCATAAGCGCGTTTATTTCCCGCAATCCTTACATGTTTACGAACCCAGCAGAAGACGATCTCGACACCCCCTTAATCGCGGGACTCGTGGCGTTCAAGGATAATGCGAATCAGCGGAGGAGATGCCGCTCGTATTATGCTTTCATACGCGCGATTTCAGCTTCTCCCTCAGTCTCCAATGGCTACCATTGCATCTACAGCTGATCTCGACGGTTCTTATGCCATCGCGAGACGCTAACTATACTCTAACCCTTTTAGATTTAGGACAAGGCAAGAGCTCGATGTAGTTTTCTGGCCGGTGCATCTCTGGTTCTGCCCAGAATTCCACCCTGGGGGTTACCACTTCAAAATATTGTCGTCACGCCTGTGCTCTCAAAACTTCTAAAGTGATCGGATATAGTGCGTTCGAATATTTCGGAGCGCACACCGTACCACGCTGGAACCGTGCGAGTGTATACGAATGCATAGGTACCGGCGAGATCGGTTGCGAATGCAATGGTACCCGTTGGAGAATGAGAGAGACTTCAAAATCGCGCGTAAAAAAGCATAATGCACTGTAGGCGAAATACTAGCGGCATCTCCCTATCATCGACAAAGAGGTTCTCTATATGGGAAGTGCGGAAGGAACCAATCGTTAAGCAAAGGCCGGTGTGGTGGATCGATTCCACCTTTCGCAATTTACACTCGGCAGCAGATGCGTAAAACTCGCATCCGTACTCTAGCTTCAAACGGGCAAATGAACAGTAAAAAATCAAAGCACTACAAGCGCTGAACGTCACTGAACTAAGAATGTCCATGGCGCGGGTACAAAAGCCCCCTAAACCTGTGAATGTGAGCCTTCTAGGCGAAGACTCGGTCAAAAAAAAGACCAAGGTAACATGATGCGAATCCACCACTTCCAGACAAACTCCATTTAGAAATCAGACCGGGTCAGGCTGGAGCCGTGGATGGAGGCAAAAATGAATTCTTGGCCAAGGAAAACCCAAGCCTGTTTGCTTCGGCAGAGTGAGAGAAGCGGTTCAATGCTTGATGGAGTCGAACGCTCCAGAGTTGGCATCTAGGCCGCACCGAGAGAAATGGAAAGGTCGTCTACGAAGAGCGTAACGAGAACACCCTTGATGTCTCTTAAGCAAGCCCAGGACGTGTAACAAATGCTGGCGGACTAACATTTGTCTTATTGGTTTAAGCTGGTGGCTATATCCCATTGTTTATTACTTATTTCATTTCATTATAGTTTGTGAAGTTTCTTAGTGTGTAATATCTTTATACTTATAATTTGGCTTCTGTCTATTGCCCTTCATTGCCTGTAAGGATGTTAGGTTGAACAACGGATCACTTCAATATAATGAAAGCAATTTAAGGAAAAATCACCTTCTTCATGGAAGAGGAGATGTTGACAAATAGACTCTAACTCAAAAAAGATACTAAAAAAATTAAAAATTAAGAAATAATAAATATAAAAATAATAATAATAATTATAATAATAATGATAATAAATAATAATACTGATAATAAATAATAATAATGATGATAATAATAATAAATAATAATAATAAAAAATACTACTAATAATAGAATTGGTAACACAATTTTTGTCTTTGGGTAGCAACTGTTATTTTCTATTTGCTTGTGTCTAGAATATATGAAAAAACACTGTTATTTATTTAAAACTTTGCTTTTTGTGTCCAGGATAATGATATGTATATGAAATTTAGCTCTTCCCTCTGGAAGGAAGTGGCGAATTTGAACTTTCATTTGCGGAAATTAGAAACAAAACGTGGTTCAAAAAATAGCCTATATTTATTTTAGAATTAAATGTGAGGCAATTAAAATATTAAAAATGAGTAGTTTGCCGTGATTTACTCTTATACTGTAAATTAATTTCACGAATCAGTCCCCAAATATAGTCTCGCATCAGATTTTCATTATACGATCCTTGATAGCGGCGTTCAAAGTCCAGTAAGTCCTGGTGAAAGCGCTCGCCTTGCTCTTCGGAGTAAGCTCCCATTTTCTCCTTAAATTAATCAAGATAAGCGTCAAGAATATGGACTTTGAGGGACATCCTCAAGTTCTCAACAAGATCTACAGATTTTTCGGCTTTGTGATTACCTAGGAAGCCCAGAACCACTGCGAGGAAGCTGTCCCACGTTGCTTTTTCCATCCTAGTTCGCTTCTTTGGGAAACTCCTCGCACTCCATTTATGTACCGACGAAGACCCCGGCTTCCACCTTTGCCGCAAATAGCTTAGGAATGAAATCGTAGAGATAGTTGAAAGCTGCAGACTCCTTATATAGAGTTTTGACGAATTGTTTCATAAGGCCCAATTTAAAGTGCAGAGGAGGAAACAGTACTTTTCGGGGGTCCAACAAAGGCTCTCATTTGACGTTGTTTCTCCCCACACTAAACTCGGTCCGTTGTGGCAGATCCCGCTGATGGTAGTGTGCCACGGTGTCCCTGCTGTACAAAAGGCAAAGATAACAAGGAAACTTGGTAAAGCCGCCTTGGAGACCCATCAAGAAAGACACTATTCGGAAGTCTCTGATAACCTCCCAACTGTAATCTTCATATTTCAATGCATCCACCAAGATCTTGATACTGCTGTATTCCTCTTTGAGCTGGACCGAGTGAGCAAGGGGAAGAGATGGATACATGTTCCCATTATGAAGCAGCACTGTTTTGAGGGTCCTTAACGAGCTATCAATGAAGAGGGGCCACTCATTGGGGTTACAGGAGATTCCGATTGCCTCAAACAATCCGGTCACATTCTGACAAAAGCAAAGCTAATCTTGACGTGTAAAAAAGCTTGAAAAACATTGGTGACGCACTCTCTGACCTGATATTTGCACACTGTTATCTAACGAATCGTGCTGCTTGAGTGTCGAAGTTAAAAGCTCGGCATTGGACTTTATGAGACCAAGAACTCTGACACGGTGGTTGAGATTTTTTTGGTTGGCGTAGTATGGGTTTCTCTCCTCAGTCGCACCTCTGTAATCTGGATTAATGACTTCATTCTCTTCTGAACTGCTTTTCCTTTCTAAAAACTGCTGCTCTCTTTTTGGAGGAGTGGGTATGGAGAGCTCAGAACTGTGTGGCACTGGCATAATAGATGACTGAAGGTCTAGCTGGATACATGATAACAGGCGCATTTTTGCCTGTGCGACTTTTCGAAGGGTTCACCATGCAGAAGAAACAATTGCTTGAGTGGTCAAATGGTTCCCTCCAAACTCGTGGGATTGTGAAATTAATAGTTCTTTTTTTCTCCTCTGTACCATCCTGTAAAAAAACAAAATGAAAACATAAGTATAAATATACAAATACTTTTTACTTAGTGTTATTATAAATGTTGAAAAAAATAAAAAATCCAGTATCCAGATAAACAAAACACATTATATATATATATATATATATATATATATATATATATATATATATATATATATATATATATATATATTACCTTCCAGAGTTCTTTAGAGCTCGTAGGTGAAATGAGGTGCCCAAGGTTTGTCTTGATCTCCGACTGGCATGCTGAAATATGCCTTGTAGGCCTCACACATTTTAGCAGATCTCTCTACAGAGTAATTTTTCGCTCTTGTCTTAATAAATCCTTCGCAGACATAGCAAAATACGTCTGCCAGATGCTGACAACCTCTTGATGCCATGCGTGCCGAATGCTTCTATCAATGACGAGTGACGATGTCTGCAATGTGATGGCTAGAGTTGAACTGATCTGTTGAGTAGACATTCTTTGTATTTATACAGTCGTCTAGATTGCCGGAATGTTCTAGAAATTCTTCAAATATATACAAAATTCTCGAAAGTTCTAGAAAGCTCTACAGTTTATTTTTCACCAAATTAGTGCTGAATCTATGTGGAATGTAAGAGAACTGCCATTGCTGTCCAGGTCGCAAAAAGACAAAATATAAGGGAAATAATAGCTATTACTACGCTATTACAGTTTCTATATCTTTTTAAATACAGTATATCGTGTTTATACCACAACTGAAAAAAATCTTAACTTTTGATATATTTTTACTATTTAATAGCATCAAAATAATGTTATTTACCATAAATGGGGTAATTTAAAAATTCAATGTCCCAGCCACAAAAGCAAAGTTTGGGGATCAAAATTGACCATTTTTTATTTAAAAGAGCCACAAAGAATTGGGAAATAACACTTTTAACCCAAGGACAAGACAAAAGGGAAATTTTGTTATACACTGTAATAATTTAAATTGTAATAATAATGTTCTGCTGCCAATGAGAGAGAAAGAAATAATATAGGCAGGTGGGTCTCCGCACGGACCCGATCCATTTCACCTACGGGCGTGGTTCTCTCTTTCCTTTCCCGCAGGGTTTCGTGATGGAGGGCGGTGCCATTTGCATGGAGCTCCTCACCCCACGTGGGTGGGCGTCCGCCTACACCATCGAGGCCGTCGTCATGCAGTTTGCTGCCAGCCTCGTCAAGGGACAGGTAGGAGAGACAACCCCGCCTCCACCTATGCTTCAAAGTGCTATATCTTTGCCTTTAATTGAGTTAGGAAAGTGATTTAAGTTGAAGGCAAAAGATAATTTGCCACATATTAAATGAGTATAAAAGAGATGCCTAACCAAGAAACTGTTGTGTAGTTTGGAATAAGTCCTGTGATTTTAGATTTTAATAGCGATAATTTTACAAAAAATGAGTTTCCTAATTTGTTGGCTATATTAGCTATAGCTATATTTAAGTGTATTTAAAATATCCTGCCGTATACCTGGTTTTGCGAAAGTATGTTACACTCGGGGAGGGGAGGGGTATCTTTCGAGCGGTTTACGTTTGCGATAGAAAAAGTTCCGTCAAATAAACTTGTTCTACTTCTCCGACACGTGTCATTAAAACGTCTTTTCCATTGTGTCGAGATGGAATTGAAAAGAATCGAGATCTCTGCTTTACTGAACGCGAGCCACAAGTCCGACATCGCCAAGGGGCCCTACGTCAGCTGGATGACCATCCAGAGTCGCGGAGAAGCTCAAGAACGGAAGAGACCTCAAATATCGACCTCGTTCAGGCAGACCTCAATTTTTCACCCGTTTGTCTGTGAGAAAAGCCTTCGAAATTCCGAAGCTCAAAATGACTGCGTTCGCGAAGAACATTTTGGTGGCCACGGTGTCCATAGGCATCAAGGAGGATGGCGACAAGTGTTTTCGGTCCGTGGAATGTCCTCTACTCACCGATCATTTGCGGGTACGCTATCATCGCCTTTCACCGACTTGAAGTGTCATGGCAATTGAATTCTCATTTTTTTCTGATGAAAAACCATTCACGGTTGATCCTATCATCAACGAGCAGAAGGACCGCATATTAAGAAGCTTCGGATAGGACGTCTCCGAGGTCGGCTACGTATCCTCGACCAAGTCCCCGGCCTCCGTGATGATTCATGGTGTCGTGGCTTCGAATGGTGAGAAGATGCCTCCAGTGTGGTTCTCATCCAGTTGCAGGTTTATCGCGGCTGATTACAAGGAAATCTTGGCCACTAAAGTCATACCATGGGTAAGAAATATCACAAAGAAGGCAGACTACGTCTTTCAGCAGGACGGATCCCCGGCCGAGACCGTGCAGGAGTGATTAGGAACTTCTGGTTGAAGGACTTTTGACTGCCGGAGTCGCACGATCTCAATCCCATCAACTACAACGTGTGGGCGTATGTCGAGGGTAAGACATTAAAGATCTTTTATTTGCATTAATTTCTAAAATGTTTAAAATTACAAAATACAGCTTTGCTATATTATTACTGTAGGTATTTGATTATAGTGAATATGTATAATAAATTCATCAAATGAAGGATCCGGGTTTCGACTACTAGAAACAATATATAGCTACTGTATATGCATAGATACTTATGGTGTACACTTGAAGTTGTATAACATTTAAAAGTATGTGCATCTATTCCAAAGTTCAATGGCTGATTACCAACTTAATTCATTAACTTTCATCCTATGCTCCACTAATTTTATCTCATTTAGATGAAATCAGTAAGCAATTTTAACTCCTGGCTGGACATTTGGAGTAGACATTGGCTGAATCATTTCATTTGCTTCACTCGGGCATTGTGGTCCTTATTTCAGGAAATGAATTTTACTGTTCCATTCGAGGAGTATAGGTCGGTGAATAAGGCCGTTAGGTTTTCCGATAACCTCATCGCCTTGGGTCTAGCTACTATTCCTAGAAGGTCTAGCCGTTTTGCATGGCAACCGCTTCCGTGGTGGTCTGCCGAGTGTGAGATTGCCCTTAAAAAGAAGCGTTATATCTACTTTCGCGAAAAGCGATGCCCGAACGAATTCACTCAGAGTATTTCGTCGAGCTCGGGCTAGGTTCCGGTATGTTTCGAAGCACACCCGTCGCTCTTCCTGTCGGGCATACGTGTCTTCACTTAACGGGAAAGCCCCTCTAGAAGAAGTGTGGAAGCGAATCAAAAGGATTCGGGGAAAGTTCTCACATAACCCCCACCCCCTCTTTCCGTTATCCAGGAGAATGGGACCGCGATCTCGGACCACGCGTACATGGCGGAGTCATTTGCAACAGCTTTCTCCCCATTTTCTAGCCGGGACCTGTCAGTGTCACAGTTTTTTCCTGAGCATCAACGGTATCACCTCGGTGCTACCGGAAGATGTTTCCGCTACGCTCTGCGTGGACGACTTTTCGATCTCTTTTGGGGCCGCCTAGATGCCAACGCTAGACTGTCGACTCCAACAAGCATTGAACGGCATCTCTCGCTATGCCCAAATACACAGGTTTCGGTTTTCCTTGGCCAATACTAAGGTGGGGCACTTTTGCTTACAACCACGGCTCCACCGAGACTCGGACTTTTTCCTAAATAAGGTTCGCCTGTAAGTGATAGACTCACACCGTTTCCTTGTTCTTGTTTTCTACCGACGCCTCACCTGGGAAGCTAATATTTGCAGACTTAAGGCCTCTCGTACATGTGCCATGGACATTTTTCGTTTCGTGATGTTCAGCATCTGGGGTGCTGATAAGGCTACTGCCTTGATTTTCTATCGATCGTTTGTTCATTCAAAGCTTGACTCCAGATGCGAGTTTTGTGCGTTCGCAGCAGAGCGTGTATTGTGGAAGGTGGTCTCAATCCACCACACCGTTCTTCGCCTGGCGAACGGTGCATTCCGTAATTCCCCCGATTAAAAGCCTACTTGTTGAGTGCTAGGGAGATGCCACTCACTCTGAATCGTGTACAGTCCATTATGCGCCTGTACGAGTGAGCCCGATGCCTCCCTCGGTCGCTAACGTCTTTCGCTGCTCCCGAAGCCAATCTCGACGGTGCCTATGCCGCTGAGAGACGCCAGTCATACCTTAACTCCTTTGGGTTTAGGGCTAGAAACTTCTTCGACAGCTGGCTGTAGCTTTTGGGCTGATGGTGCCTCTGGTTTAGCCCAGGACGCTACCTTGTCCGTTACCACCTTGGACTGTTTGTCGCCACGCCTCTGCCCCTAAAGCTCCTACAACGCCGAGAGTATTGCATTCGGAATTTTTGAAGCGTGTGTTGTGACACGCTGGATCCGTGCCAGTCTATACGGATAGCTCAAATTCCCACTGCTTGAAGTCAGTGGGCACTCTACCAGGCACTGCGTCTGTCTTCACGGTGAGCTGGTTGCATTACTTTGCTCTGTAGGGGAGATTACACGCTGTGCTCGAGTTGGAGCCAGCAATGTGACCTTTAGTGACTCATCTTGATTCAAAAGTGTTCTTTAAAGACGGGGACATATTTTGAAAGAGATTCTACTAGCTTCAAAATGTTTCTTCTAGTTTTTAATCATTATATTGTCGTTTTTGTCCTCATTTCCTTCACAATATCCTCTTAAAGCCATGTTTTACCAAAAATTTGATAATATCCACTAATCTCGTAAGAACGTCCCTCCCATCTCTTATTCACGTAAAGGGACCCTGAGATGTGTTATCCTGGCTACCGTTCAGCGCCCTGTCCGGCCCCAGCTTAGGCTCTTCTTCTTTCTGACATCCTGTCTTTTTAACCTCGTCCTTCACTTTCACTACATCCTCTCCCACAACTCTCTGGTCGGCCTCTAATTTCAGAGGGTAGACGCCGACCAGCTTCCTCTCACCCAACCATCCCAGATCAGGGCTGAGGGGGGAAGGGACAACATCTCCTCACCCCTGAGCTCCGGTTTAGGGTGGTTGGTTTTTAACAACCTACTTCACTACCGCCTTCACCTTCCTCACATACCCTTTCTCTTTCTTTTGATGGACTATTAATTTTACGCCGAGCCTAAGGTGCCGCCATACTGATGGGTTGCCTGGCCACTAGGCGGGAGGATTGGTCTCAAGTGGCACCAGCTGTCTTTTCCGGCCCAGTATTCACCCCTCGCAGAGAGGGCTACTACTTGGGGCGATTAGCCTTTGCGTCCCGTGCAAATACTAGGCTCACCATGCCCATGAATGAAGTTTTCAAAGTCTCTCCCTTTACTCCTCCTTCAACAGCATCGGAGCCGCCTTCGGGCAGCACCACTAAAGAAAAGGAGGTACCCCCTGCGCTTTCACAGGATACCCTCCAAACCTCTCTGACCGGAGAGGAGGCTTACTCCTCCTCCGTGCCTACGGAGTACAGGTGCAGGGGACTCCTCCCCCATTCCCTTATCTGAAGGCTCCTCCTTCTTTCCAGCGGCAGTTCCTCCTTTTCTTTCACAGGCAACTGCTAAGAAAGCACGCAGGCGGCCGATTAGAGCGGCTGGATGGGGCCAACCCTCTTAGGGTGGCAAGGGATGGCAGGGCTCGTTGACCCGTGTGCCCTAACGTCCTGCACTCGTGCATTCTGACTTTATAGGGGGCCAGCGTAACTGCCTCCCTCTCTTCTTTGACGGAAAGGATGCCGGTTCGCCGGCCCAAGACGAGACGACAAAAGGTACTTCGAATGGGTTCCGTGATGTGTTGGGCCACATGGAGGGCCCTCCTGAGATGGATATCATCCCTGAGTTGACCCAGATCCAGACGGTAGGATCTTCCATGGCGACGAACCCGGGCTCGGTGCCGAGCACGGAACCCGAGTACGCCCCTGTGCAAGCTCCTTCTCAGACGGCTTGTGTCCCCGATGCCTCACAAGCAGAGGAGGGATCTCCTCTCCCGGCTGGTGCCTCCGTGACAGCAAAGAACTTTTTCATTTCAGAAAAGGATTTTGCTGAGGCCGGTCCATCTGGCCTAGGGGGCTCCTTCCGGCGGAGGAGAAAAGCAGGTCCATCTGGCCTAGGGGGCTCCTTCCGGCGGAGGAGAAAAGCAGGTCCATTCCTCACCCTCCTCTCCTAAAAAGAAAAAAAATCGTAAGACGAAAAAGACTAAGGAATCCTCTCCCTGTGCGAGAGCCACGGAGACGGACGGGTCCGCTGTCGTTTTGGTAAGCCACCAAGCTAAGATAAGCACGTTCACCCCCGGTGATTCCCCGGGTAGGGAGTCCCAGACTAAGATCAAAAGTTCGCAGAACGGAACCTCAATTACGTCGAGGCCACTCATTCAGAAGCTACCTGGTGTTCTCGAGCCCGCTGGATTTAAATTCTTCCTTGTTATTTGCTCCACCGATGGCCCCATGTTGCCTAAGAGCAACATGATCCATCAGATGAGAGCTCTAGCTTGTGTGATTGTAGAGATCCGAAGATGACCCTTTTCTCGGACGGGAGCGTTCTGGCGAATGCGTGGAATCCCTCTGAGGCGGTCATGATTCGTGCCCTTCGGACACTTGATGGCATGCCAGCAAGTGTGATGCCGCACTCTTCCATAAACTTCGTGAAAGAGAGTGCTTTATGCGAGGAAACTGCTGGACTACTTCATAGATGACATCACGTTAGAGCTGGCCGATCATGGAGCGGCCAATGTCGAGCGTGTGATAAAAAAACAAGGAAGGGCATAGAGACCCACCCTTACACTTTTCGTCACGTTTGACTGTGACAAGCTCCCTGAGTCGATGTGTGCCTGTTGGTATCGCTACCGCGTGAAGGCATTCGTGCCACTGCCGCTGAGGTGTTATTACTGCCACCGTTTCGGCCATACGAATCGCTCATGTAGACTTGCTAAGTTGTTGTTATCCGAAGTCTGTGTAAGTCTAAATCGTTTGTTGCAAAGTGTGTTAATTGCGGAGAGAGGGCCGCACCCCGCTTCTTCGAAGCAATGTGGTGCCTATCTCCTTGAGAAGGAAATCCTGGCCGTTCAGGCTCAGGATCGTCTCTCATTTCGTGAGGCTAAGGACTTGGTCCTGCCGCACCCGGCTCTGGCTGGGACGTCTTATGCCTCAATGTTAAGAAAGACTCCCTCTGCTGCTGGCCCCTTCAGGCCTACGAGTACGGTTGTTTCCGCGCCTATTCGGAACCCTTCTGCGGGTTCTACCCACCCAGTGTGCTCACCTGGTATAGCTGGTGGTATATAGGGTTCACACCAACCCCCCCTCTCCCCAGTGTGACCGTTTCCCGTAAGGCGAAACGGCCGCGCGCCTCCGCCGAGTCGTTAGACTCACAAGAGGCAACACCCCTGAAGTGGTCGTGAAGCCATCTTCCGGGACTAGGTGACTCGAAGGCGGTGGATCCTCCAAAGAAGGGAAACCACCCCGCCTGTCTAAGATTTTGAGGCGGAGGGAGAAAAAGACTCGTATGGCGGGCGCAACCTCCCCCGATAAGTCCTCGAAGGCGACAACGCCCGGAGTTCTGCCTGCGAGAAGCGTAAGGTCATTTCCGTGAGGATGTTCTCTTCGAAGAGAGCCCATACATCACCTACGAGCTAGGCCTGGAGGGCATATTCCTTCAATGGAATTGCCACACTCTCCGGGCCAACTGGGAGCAGCTGCGTCGGCTCGTCTCCTCCCGTTTTCCCTTAATTATCTTTTTGCAGGAGGCAATGCTGGTCGTGTTCCCCTGTCCACCCTCCCGGAGTATAAGGGTTTTTTGACCCCACCACTACAGGATGGGGGCTGGGCAGGAAGATGCGCCATTTACACTCGTCATAAAGTCTCCGTTCTTCTCTTTGCTTTAGATACCTCCTTTCAGGCAGTAGTTGTGCAACTGCACCTGGAAAAAAGATAAACTGTTATTTCCGCGTATATTCCACCGTCAGCCGGCTTCGACGCGGGGCTCTTCCGCCGCGTCTTGGCACGGTTGCCGATGCCCTTTCTCTTTATCGGGGATCTGAACGATAGACACCCTCTCTAAGGAAACTACTCGTTCAATCACAGGGGTCAGGTCCTTGCCGAGCTGTGATAGGTGCCCTGGAACCGCTTCATTTTCTTGTCTCGATCAATCTTTGTGCTCTCCGAATGCACAGCCTGATTTCGGGTGTGGGGTAGTCGATGACTTCCATGATAGTGATCCCTAGCCCATTCAAATATCATTTTCTGGGCCACTGTCGCCTGAGAGCACGCTCCGGTGGTGGTGGTGCGGAGGCAGAAGTCAGCATTTCAGGAAATGATTGATTTCTCTCCGTGGGCCTAACTACTATTCCTAGAACGTCTGGCCATTTTGCACGCCGACCACTTCCGTGGTGGTCAACAGACTGTGAGGTGGCCCTCAAACACAAGCGTTATGACTACAAGCGCTCTTTAGCACCGCCCGAACGATTTCACTATCGATGAATTTCGTCGAGCTAGGGTTAGGTTCCGGTATGTTTCGAAACACGCCCGTCGCTCTTCCTTGCGGGCATACGTGTCTTCACTTACGGGAAGACCCCTCTAGTAGAGGTGTGGAAGAGAGTAAAAAGGATTCAGGGCAATTTCTCCCAGGACCTTCCCTCCCGTTCTACAGGAGAATGTGACCGCAATCTCGGACCCCGCGTCCGTGGCGGAGTCGTTTGCAACCGCTTTCTCCGCATTCTCTAACCAGGATGCTGCTCCACCAGCATTCAATGTGCGTCGCGATGTCGCAGAAGGCTGCTGGCTGAACTTTGCCTCCAGAGGCGGGAAATCCTTCAACGACAGGTTTACTTAAAGCTAGTTGCTTTCCGCTCTCGCTTCGTACGCGGACACCGCGCCCTGGTCGGACGATGTCCTGAACGCTATGCTTCGACACCTGTGTGAGCGAGGCATGGCCTTTTTGTTAGATTTGTTCAACACGATCTGGGTAGAGGGTATCCTCCTAGACTCCTGGCGAATCGCTAGTGTGCTCGCTTTTCGTAAACCCGGCCGGTTTCTGCCCAATCTCTCTAACCTCCTGCGTGTGCAAGTTGATAGAGAAATTGGTAAATGTTAGATTAGCCCTTTTTTCTGACAGGGGAGGCCACGTGTCGTCTACACAGTGCGGCTTCCGCAAATTTAACTTCACGTCAGATAATCTGCTCCAATGGAAAATGCCATATGCGAGGCCTTCTTTCGTACACAGCACCACGCTACGGTATTTTTCGACCTGGAGAAGGCCTATGATACCGCATGGCGCTACGGTATCATGAAGACTCTCCATACAATGGGGATGAGGGGACGCCTCCCATTCTTTATATCTGAATATTTGCGAAATCGTCGATTCCGCGTATGGGTGTGGGGGGGGGGAGCCCTCTCCGGTCCAATGGAACTAGAATAGGGGGGGTTGGCACAGGGGAGTGTCCTCGGTGTCGCACACTTTGCACTGAGCATTAACGACATCATTCGGTGCTACAAGAAGATGTTCTCGCTACGCTCTACGTGGACGACCTTTCTATCTCTTTTGGCGCGATCCAGATGCGGCCAACTTGGGAGCGTCGATTCCAACAGGCATTGAACCGCGTCTTTCGCTATCCCGCCACGCACAGCTTCGGTTTTCCTTGGCCAGAACTAAGGTGGCGTACTTCTGCCACCATCCATGGCTCCACCTTGACCCAGACTTATTTCTAAATGGGTTTAGCATGGAAGTCGTGGACTCTCACCGTTTCTTTGTTCTTGGATTTGACCGACGCCTCATCTAGGAGGCTCATATCCGCAGCCTTTGGGTCTCTTGTACCCGCGCCATGGATATTCTTTGCTCCGTGACGTTCAGCGCCTGGAGCGCCGATAGGGCTGCTGCCTTACTTTTTATCGATCTTTTGTTCGTTCGAAACCTGAATACGGATGCAAGTTTTATACACCCACAGCCGATTGTGTATTGCGGAAGGTAGACTCAATCAACTACACCAGCCTTCGCATGGCGACCGGTGCCTTCCGCACGTCTCCCTTTGAGAGCCTACTTGTCGATGCTGAGGATATGCCACTCGTTTTGCGCCGTGCTAAGTGCATCGTTCTCCTGTACACGCGAGCCCGTCGCCTCTCTCAGTCGCCAACACCTCCCACTGCATCCATAGCTGATCTTGACGGTGCTTATGTTGCAGAGAGACGCCATAAGCCCTTGGGATTTGGGGCTCTATATATCTCTCGGGCCGGTGGCACCCCTGGTTCTGCCCAAGATGCCACCTTGGAGGGTACCATCTTTGACTATTTGTCGCCACGCCTCTGCTCCCAAAGCTCCTACGGCACTGGGAGTATTGCGTTCGCGACACGTTGAAATCGTGCCAGTGTATACAGATTACTCAAAGGCCAAAGAGGGGTCGGTTTTCACACCTTATCTCCTCTGTTTCAAGGCAGCGAGGATCTGTCAGGTGCTGTGTCTGCCTTCACTGCCCAGCTGGTTGCAATACACCACTCGGTATGGGAGATAACGCGACGTACCTAGTTCGGAGACCGGATTGGGATTTATAGCGACTCACAAAGCGCCATGAGTGCTCTCGGGGCATTGGAATCTCCGCATCCCCTGGTTCGCGATATCCGTGACGCCACGGTTTTGGCGAGCCAGGCGGATGTCGAGATTATTTTCTGCTGGGTTTCTGGACATGTAGGAATTGCGGAGAATGAGCGCGTCAAAGAGTCCGCGAGGACTGGGCAACCCGACCAGCGTTTCTCCCTTCCTCACACCGATTACATGGCAGGAATACTGGCAGCTCTCCAGCTTGCTTGACAAAGAAGATTGGAGACGGCTGAGGAGAACTTATAGTTACGTGCCTTTGCGCCGCGACTGTTACCATGGATCTGCCCCCAATACCGCGACGACTTCAGGTTGCTTTCTGTTGTCTCTGAATTGGACACACTCGCAGGACGCACCGCCATTTGATGGAGCGCTTCCCTCCGCCTTATTGTGACGACTGCGTTGTCCCCCAGACTGTTCGACACATTCTTGTTGAATGTCCAAGTCTGAGTAATCTTCGCGCTCGCTACCTGTCCCGATACCAGGACGAGCGGAGTCGATACCGCTTGTCCATTATGCTTGAGACTGGTTCGTGCACACAGGCATCGATTATACGACTTTTTGGAGGAGAATGTCTTCAAACTGTCGAACTAAAACCTTGCACAGTGGTCGCTAGGGCTACACCGAAGTTCAAAACGGCGCCAACTTCAAAAGTCAGAGATTCACGAAAACAACCATTATAAAAAAATGCCTCAAAATTGCAAGAAAGTAAAAGAAAGTAATAAAATTATAGTATTGGCCGCCCTATTCGGTCTGCACACCCCCATGCTTTGTTACTGTGGCCCACCTACGCCGGAGTCACACCAGGCTAACTCACGCATGCCTTCCGTGATCTCTCTAACTCCCTCCTGTACCACCTGCCGTACCAGACTAAACGTGTCCCACGTACTCGGTAAGTGTTCCGTGTACTCCTGCCCAAAATCACTTTGTTCTCTTTCAATAATCCCTTCTCCTTCCTTTCCGCCACTCCTCCTTTATCTCTGATGTAATTGAGCCACTGCACTGTAGCCTCTGCGTGTTCCCGATCCCATCACCATCTTCCCACCCATGGAAAGTCATTAGTTTCGCCGAGTGGGACGCATACACGTCAATCGGCCCTTTACATCCCATCATTAAAACAAAATCAACTCAAGATTCCTCCTCATAGGATTCATTTACTAATCCCACCCATCTGGGGCCCTGTTCCCTCACCGTTGTCTCACTTAAACAGCACTTCCCAGGGAGTTACTCCTTAACTAATAACCCTCATCGCGGATCTCTTTAGGCCAACGTCAGCGGCCCATCTTTTCACACCTACTCCTTTAGGTCCCCATTAAATGACCCTCCTCCCCAGTGGGCCTACTTTTCTCTTCCTTGCCTCCGCCCACCCGAGTACTGAGCCCCTCCCCTTCTTGTTGCAGGGGAGAATCTCGCGGAAAGCGAAGGCGTCGAAGGAGTTTAATCGGAGGGCGGCTGAGGCCTCGTTCCGATCCCTCGTCAAGACACACGACAAGTACGGCTGGGTCACGCCCCCCCTCGCTGAGGGCTAGCTCGCCCTGTCCACGCTCTGCCCCACAGCCGTTCCTACCCATCCATCTATTCCTCGGTGGAATTAGACCACATTTTATTATTTTATCAAATATATATTTTATACGTTGTTAAAAGAAGCTTAGTTCCCTCTTTCATCTGTCGTCGAGACTAGGTAGACGCTAGGAAGTGAGAAAACCAGGGGAGACCCAAGGAAATAAAAGTAAAAATGATAATTGGTCCACTAAACTCCATATTCCCTGTATTGGGGCTGGCAGACTGCTTATGGACCATCCAGGAACAAATTTGTACAGAGTACAATTACTCTGGTACAAAATTTGTCCCCATCCGCTTTTGTGAGATTTGTATTAGTCTGATGGATTTATTTTAAGTTGTTTTTTTTTAGAATGCATCCTCTCTCGTTTTGTATTTAGTCTTTTAATGCAAACTAACTTTAAAATGTGAAATGCGTTTATTTTTTTAATTATATTTAATTTTAAACAAATATTCTTTCGATAATTACCCCACCCACCAATCTCAAAAAGCAATTTGTAGTTTAATCTCCTCCCTCCAATTCATCTTGGTAATTTTGAATATGGGTGACGCATGCGTTTTAGGCTATTAAAGGCTGTAATTCTTCTTCGTATCATTTTAATAGTGTCCTAGGAGTTAAATTTCGATGGCGGAGAAGTTATAGTGTCCTATAACTCCTACGACACTATTAAATAATTTATAAATTCAAAAGGTCAATATTTCAATCTAATTCTACAACGCAAGAATTCTTCCAAGACGCCGTCTTGAAATGTCACAACAGGGCCTAATTTACCCTCTCGTATTTGTTTTAAATTTAATATTAATTTTCATTTTCATCACAACGATGTAGGAAGTTAAGGGTACTAATGTAGTTAAGCATGTTTAGTAACACAATCTGTTGGCCATTTTGTGGCGTTAACTTGAAGAATTGCGCAAAATAAACTTGTTAGATAACCTGTCACCCCTGACCTTATACATCACTGCTCAAAATGTAAAAAAAAAAAAAAAAAATTCACGTTACACGATTTGTTGGTGTTAATCTGTAGAATTACCAAAACTAAACATGTTTATTTTAGTTTTGGTAAAAAAATAAAATAAAATAAAAATATATATATATTAGTTACTTTTTATTTTTCGAGTAACGATCCAGAAGGTTAGGGGTAGTACGGTATTTAAGCATGTTTAATATAATTTTATCGAAAAGTTGGCCGTCTCATAGCATTTCAAGATGGCGTCATGGAAGAATTCTTGAGTTGCAAAATCGCGGTGAAATATTGTCTTTTTGTGACTATAAAGTGTGATAAACTCTCTCCGCCATCGAAATTTTACTCCTAGGACAATATTCCAACGCCAGAAAGAAGTATTACAGGCTTTAGTTGCCTAAAACGCGCGCGCCACTCTTATTCAAAATTACCTTCATCTTAACCAAAAGGATATTTTGGTATGTGGTAGTTATCAGCAACCATGGAACGCTGACTATACCGTAATGTTGATAATAAAATTATGTGATATGACAAAAAAAGGCTTCTAGGTACTATTTTAGATATCATTAATATTATTAGGAGCATTATAAAATATATATAATCAATTTTTATGTTTAATGTCTTGCGGCGACAATTTCTGAGCGAGCTGGATTTCGTGATTCCGAGACCTTTCTTTTCTGTTTCTGAGTCATCCCTGTCGCTATATCCTAGAAGTGCTCTACTGTTTGTTCGATAAATCCTCCAATTAATCCATATGTTCCGGACTGGAAATCTTATTGGTCCTTAGTAAATCCATCCATCCATTTCCTTCCGATATATTCAATCAATCCTGGCTGATAAATCCATCCGTATTTATTTCTAATAAATCCACCCTGGATTTCTTTGTACGTGGAGCTCAAATCATGCCCCCTTCCCCAGGAGGCCATAAACCTCGGCCCAGTAAAGCTCTAGTCCTCCATGTCCGGCTTGGGTATACCAGGGCAAGGGAATAATGCCCTTAGTACTCCTGGATTTCAGGGTTTGTACTCATAAAAACCTGAAAGAGCGTTTAAACATGACGTGGCCTTAAATATGGCCGAATTGGTTTGTCACGTGGCTATCGGCTATTTTATAGATATTTGTACTCTTTTTGAGATCCTAGTGCTCACGAAAGTCGGATTGATTTTTTAGTCATTGGAATATGTTGAAAAGTACTCATGAGTGGATTTTTTGTACATGTACGGCGTACATTGTGAATATTAGAGCACAAATAATCCTACAAACGTAGTTGGTACACCTATTTGTGATCAAGGCGATTTATGGAGGCTTAGTACTCTTTGGTGTGCCCAGGCCCACGGATAGACTAGCGCCAGGGTCATTAGTGCCCATGAGGGGACCTCGGTCCTCGCCAGGGGAAAATTGCGATAACATCACACTTTTAGGTTCTCTTCTTCCCTCATTGTGGGGATACCCCCACAATGACATCCTTCGTAGGTGTCATGGTCTCCCTGGGGGGGGGGAGGAGGCGTCTTATGTCTAGAGCTACTCTGGAGATATGAACGAGGTAAGGGTTTTTAGATACGATGCCGATGGGGGTCGTGAACACAGTTCTCTACAACCTCAACTCTGGGTCCTGAAATCGTCGAACCGGTGGAAGGGGGTGAATTGAAAAAGAAGTACCTCGGGTGTGGGGGGGGGGGGACCGGGGGGGCCTTCTTTACTAGTCATTGCTCGGACACTTCGATTGCGCCAGGTCTCTCGCCCTCCCCCCCAAAAAAAATTACGGTGAATACCAGCAGTTCCGTCGTCATAGTGATTTATACTGATCGTCATTCCGTTGCCATAGTGATGTTTATCTGAACCCATATTATCTCCATATTATACGTTGGAAGCCATTCCATTGCCATAGTAACGATGTATATTGAAAATATTATGTTGCCATAGTAATGATATATATTGGAAGTCATTCTTTTGTCATGGTGATGTATATTAAGTAACTACTCCGTAATTTTGTTTCATTACCTTTTTTTTCGGCGGAGGCTACTCTATTCGTGGAGGGGACGTAAAACCAGGTCATCTAACCTTCAGGCCTAACAGCGAGACACCCTAGTTCATGAAATTTGTGTACAATCGCTCTATTCCCTCAATTCTGAATATGTTTAAAAAAATATTTGAAAGGGATAAGAAAAAGTAATAATTATTTTATTACGGTATGCTAAGATGGAGAGGTTAATGAAAATTTAAAGCTTCTTGCTTCTCTTGATCAAGAGGGATAATGATACTTAACCGCGTTCTTCCTCCACAAACGAGAGATTTAATGATCGTTATCATTCAATCCACAAAGGGTTAAAGACAATTTAACCTTCACTATCTTTATTATACATAACATTGAGAGGGTATTGGAATGGGTAAATGCCATAGATTGAAAGAAGAGCCAGAGATAGAACTTACATCAGTGCAAGAGAAGTAGAGGGACTTGTCTAAGGCAAGGTGAGAATGGTGTTCTCTTTTAACTCTCTCGGGAGATGATTGGGAATTTTCTCAACGACCTCAGTCAGTCCCACGCATGAGAGCAGTTCATTTGGTTGCCTTCTGCGATGTGCAGGTGCGTCCTGTCAGTTATTGCCATCTTCTTCGAGGATGAGAGCAACTCTGATGTGACGGCGGTACGCATCGTAATCCGAGAAGTGCGCTTTCTGATTGGCCTCGTCGTCGCCGAGTCGATTCTACCTCACACCGTTCAGTGGAGCCGAGCCTTGCAATCCCACGGTCAATCTCGTCTCAGCATACGATACTATTGGCTAAGTGGAGGCGTATCTCAACAAGAATCGGAAAGGCGCACTGACCAGCTTCCACGACATCTTCAAGAAGGCGGAGGAGTTCCTCCAGGAGATCGGCTCGTTACATAACACCATTCCTCAGCCTCGAGTTTGTATGCGGCGAATACAGTGAGCGAACGTACGGTAACAGACACCTTACGAAGATTACCGCCAATTTGTCTATGTCTCGGTCATTGAGCAAGTGTTGACTGAGCTGCAGAGCTGGTTCGGGGACGACACGATTCCGGTCGTCTTCAACATCAAACATCTGCTCAGCGGCGTCTACGGGAATGTTGTTGCTTTACCAGAGGCGTCAAAAGTCTATGAGGTTGTTTCGAGGCTTTGAGTCTCGTCAATGGGGAAGCAGAGCGCTGCTTTTCGTCAACAATCAAGTTTAATTCTCTTAGAGATGCTCTTGCCCACGCCCAGACCCAAATATATCTGAACCTACCAGGCTCGAACGCGGAAGTCGAACGTTCATTTTCGGGTCTGAAACGCCAGAAAATGTACTTGAGGAATAACATGGGTTAAGAACGCCTCAACCGCCTGGCACTGATTGATGGTCACAACGAAATTGATGTTAGAATAGACTATGTAATCAATATATTTGCCTGGAGGAACCGGAGGTTGATGTTCTTGAGAAATAACTTTACCAATGCTATTTTAGATGCTGTCATTAACCCTCTCATGCCCGATAAGATTTATATCCCTTTTTTAAAGTTGTACTTGTATTCTGCTATTCAGAATGAGTTATGTAATAATATAAAATATATCTATAAAGAGTCTCTTAAACTGTTGCTATCGAATCTATCTTATATGATACATATCTAAAATGAAGGTAAATCTCAAAAAATAATTGTGAAATTCAGTATAATACCTTGGCTGACGTCTCAAAACTACAAGAGACTAAAATTCATAATTTTCTGATATGGGAAAAATCGGACCTGAGAGAGTTAGTGTTCACTCCTGTGTGACTTACTGTTATTTATCAATGATTGTAAGATAACATTATTGATGATCAATGCCCATTTCTCAGTCTACTCAGAAGGAGGAATTCAGGTCATGCCCTTCTCTACTTTTTATCCTGGATCTGCTACCTTATGAAAGTGAGGATGTGAGGGAAAGACAAGAGCAACTACATCAGAAAGCTAAGATAAGGGACAGAGAAAAAGTGTTGACTTTGAACCAGGTGTCTACTGAGGGATTCAACGCAGGTAGTCTGAGTCAGGGTAGTATGAAAGAGAAGGAAAAGCGGCAAAACGGCATGGAATAATAGGTATACTGTGATACTTATGGCATGAGTTACTGGTGGGAGAAAGCGCGGGATATAAGGTATCCATATGGTAGCCTGGAGTGACCCAGGCAGGGCTAGGTCAGTGCCGCATCTATGGCGAGAAAGGTAAAAATATGAATCTTAGTAACCGAGGATGGATTTAATACAGTGAAGTTTGGGGATAGCCCGATCTTACCACAAGAACACTGGGTAAAGGCGTACGGAAGAGCAGATTCGAGGTACCGTCTTCAGCACGAAGACCTCGGATGAAACGCGAGTGGAATATGCACCATCAGGTAAAATGACCGTTTCCAGCGAATTAGCGGATGTCTAGAGAATTATGATCGAGAAAGACTATACTACTACTGCTATAGAATGAAATACCACACAGTCAAACAGCACACCGAAATAGAAGCCTGCAGCTCTAAATGTGGACAAAAGGGCTACTATTAGAGAGAGTGCAGTGAAGCCACACAGAAAAGATGTCGCAACTGCGGCGGACCACACCAGACAGGGGCAATAGCGTGCCCAATAAGAAAAGAAATCTTGAGAAAGGAAAAGGGAGAAAAAGAGCAATAAAAAGAAACGCGTCTTACTCAGGCGTGGCCAAAGAGGACAAGAAATGGGGAAGTAAATAAATACTCCTCCGTCCCTAACGAATAATCTATGGAACTACTTGCGTGCATAATCTAGCGCATGTAATTAGCATAGGTAAGCACGACACTTTCGCTCTAACCCTCAATACTATGCTTGGAAAAAAATCGAATGAAGCTGTGGTTCCATGAAAACTCCTTCTTCAAAAAAACTCAACCTGAGTGTGGCCAAGATTACTGGCCAAACCACCCAACAAAAAAAAGCTCCAACAAATGAAGAGAAACAAAAAAACCTGTCATCCGAAACAGAAAATGAACCAACTATAAATAAACAAGAAGAAAAGAAAACAGCCAATAGAGGTAGCAAAAAGAGGATTGAGCCCGCTAAGCTCAACCTCAAAGCCTACATTTGTGAGCATTACCCCCTGCCAAGTTGATGTAATCAAAGCATTATGTCAAGGAACGTGCAATGAACCTTCAATGTAAAGACAGGAGAATATGAAGAGGTGATCGAGGAAATACTCAACAAGATCATAATATACCTTGTTGACTGCGTGACCCAGTAGCTTCCTCACTCTATAAATTTGGTATATAATCAATATGCCACTCCATCCATATAAGTTCTTCTGCAAAAATACTCATTTCCCAATGCATAAATTGTAATATATAAATATCATTCAAAAAATATACCGTGGCGCAAAAATATTATTATCAATTATATTTTGGGAAAATTATCTGAACTACTCTGTATTCGGTCCCGTAAGGGGCGCGGTGATTTGCTTTCCTGGCTGCCGTGCTGTTACGGACTCAGCGACCCCGCGGTCAATCTCGCTGTTTTCGTTTCTAGCGGATGTAAGTTATAACTGGGATCTAAAGTAAAAAATTGTGCAATGTAAACGTAAGTAAATTCTAGGGGTTTTCCCTAATTTTCAGATCACTTTGTCATTTCCACACCGTGTTATATTATAAATATCCTATTCTGAATTCTCCACTTGTGAAATCTTTAAGTTGTAATCGTAAAAACACCCATTCTTTTCACGCGTCATTTTAATTTTTACCTGAAACAATTCCATTCCTTTGTTCCATTTCCACAATCATTATCGTTTTTCTTATAACATTGTCATTATCTTTAGTAATAATTATACAATTACTTTACCAATAATTTTACTTTCACATATATATTTGTCAGCAGAAGAACATATCTGGGAATGAGAGAGGAACCATTGTTTACAATAAAAGAGAGCTTAACCCGGTAAATAAATAAAACCCGAACGCAAACAGACCTCCCGAATATAGAAAACTTACCCCAAAGAAAGACAATACCACCGAATTTGACATAAGATGCAGTCTAAGAATATATATACTCGATGAAGACACCAAATGTGATTAAGTGAAAAATGGAGTGATCCAAAGTGTGCTAAAAAGAAAACCCGAAGGGTCAATAATCCGACAATAACACAAACCTTATATAAACAGAAATAGCGTGTATACGATAAGATCATAGAATAAGAAGGCTAAAGCGTGCCTGACAAAAAAAAACTTCATTGAAATAGCATTATTTAATAAATGCCCATTATCGGCACCTTTCTTTTGTGATACTGTCTTCAATCTCATATTCCATGAAAAGATGTAATTTTGGACACCATCCAATGTTATGTCTTCCTGCGATTCAAGTATTTTTTTTCTTCAAGTTCATTTTCAGTAATTTTATCTCTTTGCTTGCAATAAACCTCATCGAAAGGTGCCGATATAAATAATCCATTGGACGAAATTAGGACAATTTCATTCTAGATCAGGGGTGGGGAACCTTTGGCACGCGTGCCAAACGTGGCACGCCAACGACTTCTACCGGCACGCGAAGCCAAATGCTTAATTTAAGAAAACTAAATAAATGTATCTCCAATTTATTTTATATGCAACCGCATTGTGTACAACCTGTTATAAATTATGTTATCAGTGAGGCAGCGGCAGAAGTCTCATTGATGGTAAATAAATGAAAAGGGCCACAATTTTCTTTCTCTAGTTTGGATTTGTTGTTTTCTTCTTGAAATGATAAAGATTCAATTCCGTTTAATATAATATGATAATATGTATATTTTTAGGTAAAATGACTATCTTTTCCTTGTAATTTTTATGCATCATAAAGGGTTGGGAATGAATAAAAAGAACATCTTTAGTTTTATATCCTTTCATTGTGTTTTAGTCAAGTATTGGCACGTGAGAAAATTTTGTAGCAAAGATTTGGCCAATTTTGGCACACCCACTTAAAAAGTTTGCCCGCCCCTGTTCTAGATACTTCTGAATTGCTTGGCTTGTGTGAGAAGGAGCGCCATTTTACTGGAAAATGTAATATCCATCTGTGTACAGATTACGGAAATCAGGAAGTAACGTTATCTAACAGTCTGTTGTAGCTCTGAAGGTTTACTTTACTTTCATTTGTACCAATAAAATGAATGTTTGTTTTTCCTTTCCACGATATTCCTGCAGAAACAATTACAGTTCTGCTGAATAAAGAGGTTTCATTATAAGACCGAGAAGGTTGAATGATCGATTTCTTCAAACCATAAACTCTGGTATTTTGTCAGTTCGTGGCCACTTCCAAAGGTAAGTACTTTTCGTCGTTAGACACATTTTTTTTTTACCATTTTCAGTTGAGCAGTGATCGTTAATCAATTTATGTACAGCGAGTGTTTCTACGTTGTCTTACTTTTGGATCAAGCTGAGAAACGCGAATTTTCTTATAGACCCTCAATTTCAAACTATTTAAAATTAAAATAATTTTTCCCGTGGAACGGGAAAATACCTAGGCCACCCGCATTCTATCTTAGGGATTGATGAGTTCGTGTTTTATATGTGGGGGTAAAGGAGAGACCTGTTTATAGGTAAACGGGTTGATCAAATTTATTGTTAAGTGAGGCTAAGGCGGTAATACTGTAGAATTTAATCTGACTCCAAATGTCCGTTTTGATATCCACTTGTCGACTGGGTTATGGTAATCGGAGAGACTACTTGGTGGAAGGAGAGAATCAGAAGAAAAATGGCGGGTTTGTAGGCTTTTTATCTTGGCTTAGAGCTACCTCAGTTCGGGCAAGTGAAATAGCTGAGTTTCGGATTCGTTTGTGTGCTCACGTCCTTGTAAC
Source organism: Ceratothoa steindachneri (assembly GCA_963969495.1). NCBI lineage: Eukaryota > Metazoa > Arthropoda > Malacostraca > Isopoda > Cymothoidae > Ceratothoa > Ceratothoa steindachneri. Next base: position 183,489,282 of record OZ018317.1, on the reverse strand, counting down.
TGGCTATCAGTGTTTACAAACTCAGAATTTCTTGTATCTCTCCTTCTTTGTCAGACTATGGGACTGTGGGCGGACGCAACGTGGATTGAAGTACTGTCTGACTCTTGGCGGTTGACTTAATTATGATACTAATAATACTAAGTCTTGTTGTAGGTTTTGCAAGCCTATTTATTCTAACGCGAATTTTTGGGCATGGCTCCGCTTTTGCAATCCGAGCGCGGGACGGAGCTTATCTGATCAGAGGGCATGTGCGTGCGTTCTCCGATCTGAATGCTGGGTGGAGCTTATTTGATCAGAGGGTGTGTGCATGTTCAGTGTAGGCATGTGTGCACCGATAAGGTATTTGAATTTGGAAACTTGACCGGCCTTCATCAAGCCGACATCCGTAGCAAGATTGATTTCGTCTTTCACGGGTTCAGGTTATAGGTTTTAGATATGTATTGCGTCAATATTGTAGATAGCTCTGATCACAATAAGCATCAAAACCTATATTACGTTATTCAAGGGAATGAAGTTAAATGCTAACGTGAAGTCTGAATTTTGCAGACGAAGTTTCTTAGGCCTAAACCTGGGCGACGTTGGGGAAATACGTGAATCAAAAACAAAGAGTTAAGAAAAATATATATTATGGAATAAACAGTTATTATTGAAAAGTGAAATTATACAGTAACAGTTATGATTGGATTGAATTACGTGTGTGAATTAAATTTGCATGAGTTAACGAGAAAGGTTTTACAATTGATAAATATTAAATAGATTATAAATTGGTAAATGTTGCTAAATTGTTAAATGCGGAAATAGATTATATAGTATGATAAATAGATATTAAATAGTAATTGGCTAATAGATAATTGATAGATACTAATTGGTTGATTACAATTAAATTGGTTAAATAGTGGTTAAATAGATTGTATTATAAGTAATTTGTAAGTAGTAATTGTAAAATAGATTGTTAAATAGATTATGACGGAGTTGGGAGGGTTTGTAAATGAGAAAAGAACCACGCATTAAATCGGGATTCTTTTATGAATTTTTTATCTAAAATTACAATTCATATATTTGCAGACCTGATTCACCGAGACGAGGACACGAATGAACCTCATGGTTAATTTTAAGACGCTAGGGAGAGCGGGCGTACCAATCTCGATTTAAGTCATGGTCACCAACCCTTCTTGAATATATATATATATATATATATATATATATATATATATATATATATATATATATATATATATATATACAGTTAGAAATAAATATTTACACTTGTAGGGGTATAGACCGCTACAACGTCAAGGATGGTGGGTCAGGTTTCCTCTCTATCAGATTCCATTCCATGCAGGAACAGCTGTTTCCACTGTCTTTGTTTTCTCGTCGGTTACACTTGTTTCCTAATGTGTGTATGTTCGTATATTCGCTTGGGAACACAACGATTTTACTTCCACTATTAAAAAATATTCTGCTTTGCATTGATACATAGATTATTAATTGCAATTTAACATTATTTTCAAGTATTTGCTTTGTTTTACATTAATTAATTTTATAGCGTACGAGAAGTGCAGGCGAGCGGCTTAAAAGCTTCGTTTGAATGAGTCTTTTTTGAGACTCAGGATGGCCGAGTGGATTCGCCGCTGGCTAACAGTGGTCCAGCGACGCGGAAAGCTGTTCGCAAGTACTCTACGCTATTATTTTTTCTTTGCCCCTTTTCCTACTCCCCTCTACTTACAATTGTTACAAGCCGGCATATTATTGGAATGTTCAATTTGTGTGAGATTCTTTGTTGACACTACCTTACCCTGTATAGTATATGGTTATCAATAGATTTATTTTTGGTTAATAAATCAGCCTAAATAGCGTTGCGAAAACCATTACCATAAATTTGTTTGATGAAAGTAGTGTAGGGGTGCGAAAATGTATCAGTGAAAAATTCCTTCTAACTCGATAATATAAATGGCTGATAAAATTTACCAACCAAAAACGGACTAAAGCCAGTCGTGAGGCTAGAGTATTGGCGTTCAAATCCAACGGTACCGCGTTCTAAACTCAAGAGTCCAAAAACTTTTATGAAGATCTGTCAAGAAAGAAAACGGAAGAAAACGGCTTGAAGGACTAACTCAACAAGAAGGAACAAGAAATCATCAACTCAAGATAAATGGAATAAAAATGAAGATACATTAAGAAAGGAAAAACGAAGATTATGGAATAAGGATATCCTCCCCCCCCCCCCTCATAGTAGTCTGCTAATGTTTAGGCCTAAGACTAAAGCGAAATAAATTTGAACTTCTGAAATAAGTTTTAAGAAAACAAATACAAATATATTCATAGAATCAACGAATGCACAAGGAGATAAGTTGGATTAGGTATACAATGTAAGATATGGTAAAATATGATTTACAGTAACAAGATGTCAAGTGAAATGAAATTAGTGAAATAAATATGAAATAAAAGATGCCTACGATGGACTGTGAATTGGGATGCAATACGAGAAGTAAATAGAATTAGGACCTACTCTCGTATGGCCGTTTGCAGAGCATTGTGAGAGGATGATTTGTTTGGAGGTAAATGACTAATTGTAGAAGGAATGATTACCGAGCTTCGTGCGGAGAATGGCGAGAGTCAAATGGGAAAGAATAGTGTTCAATTTGGTTGAGCTAAAAGCGTGTGTTTGTTTGTGTGTGCGAGAAATTTTAAGAGATGTTGTTTGAACCAGTAGTACGTTAAATGAATTCAGTTTTTCGTCACACTATATTTGAATTATTGAAGGTTACATAAAATAATTGAATTGTAAAAAGTTATGGATAAATTAATTGAATTGACATGTTAAGTAAAATGAATGAATTAATTAATTATTAAGTTGCAGATAAAATATGATTTAATTTACAAAAGTTAAGTAAAATAGTTGAACGATTTAATTGACAAAGTTAAGTAAAAGAATTGAATTTGATACATAATAAAATGATATATATATATATATATATATATATATATATATATATATATATATATATATATATATATATATATATATATATATATATATATATATATATATATATATATATATATATATATATATATATATATATATATATATATATATTAAGTTTCCCAGGAGGATTTTTTTATAGGAATGCCCAGAGGGCATTGTTATACCCTGCAATTGGGCACCACATATCCTCCTTTGTTTACACATGATTCCCAAGTATGTTCGACTGACAACTCTCAGGTAAGTCGTCAGTCGAACACAAATATAAAGCAAGTTCCTTCGCAGCGATTTTGTTATTTTCTGTTGTAGCACTTATAGGCCTACCGTTACCTTTTTTTCTATCTATTGAACCGGTATCTTTTATTTTTTTAATTAACTTATAAACACTTTGACAACTTAAATTCCTATTAGGAAATTCATTAATAATCCTATTCCCATTTCAACCTTTATCGCCAAGCAGGATTCTATTAATGATTTTGTCATTTTCACTCATCACTATTACAGCTGCGGATATAGAGGGGTGGGAGGCTGAGGAAGGTCCTCCCCCCCATTTCAGACGGGTTTATGTTTATTTTTTAAGCCATACTTGTGCTCTGCTATTCAGAAAGTGTTATAGAATAATATAGCATATATAAAGCAGTTTTTTTAAACCGTTGCAATCAAATGTATTTTATCTGATAAATGTACATATAATATTCAGTTAAAGCTCAAAAATAATTATTAAATTAAATATTATACCTTAATTAACGTTCAAAAATTAAAATTAATAATTTTCTGAGGTGAGGAAAAAATTCAGATTCGATATACTGTACTGTTATTTATTACCAATGATGTGTAAGATAACAATTATCAAGGTCAAACACCTTTGCTTAGACTCCTCTGAGGGAGGAATTCAGGTTAGCCACCCCCCCACTCCCAATTTTTATCTTGGATCCGCGACTGCACCATGACGTAGGTATTTTAACACGACACTAAAAAATTGCTTTAGCCTACATACGCGATCCCCGCACCAGGCGCACGAGCGGCAAAATATTTGTTTACACATGATTCCCAAGTATGTTCGACTGACATCTCTCAGGTAAGTCGTCAGTCGAACACAAATACAAAGAAACGGTGCAAGACAATCACGTCTTGGAGAGCTCCACCAAAGAACAGGTCCAGATCGAGTTGAAATCTGCGAAGTCAAAAGAAGTTTACAACCTTATTATTGGCTAAAGAAAATCGAAAATTATGCGTTTAAATGTGTGTTCGGCCCGGCGCTCTAGCCAAAAAAGTCTTTTCGTAGAGCGTAGTGAATAAATCTCTTAGCAGCGCCGAGGTGATAGCAATGATGTTCCTATTGTGAGGCTGGCACGATATCGACGATCTTTCAAAAACTCAGACAAAAATTTGGAAGCATCTTTTCGCCCCCATAGTATGGAGCGTCTCAAAGATACCACATCGTCATGCAGTATCATAGGCCTTCTCCAAATTAAAGAATATCGAGCGAATTTCTGCCCAGGAAGGGAAGTCACGCCGATATCACTTCCCAGTCAGATCAGAGCCTGCGACGTGGAATGAAATTTACAGAAGTCGTACCGTGCAGAAAACAGGTGAGCTCGAATGTTCAGGAAATAAGCTAATCTAAAATTAGCATTTACTCACAAATTGCACACCCAAGAGGTCGAAAAATTGGGTAGAACCTATTCCGGTATCTAGGTGGATACCTTCTGACTGCATCTTGTTGCACGGAACTAATAGAAAAGTCAATCATTGGTGACTTGTGTCGCAACATAATTATGTATAGGATATCGTCCGAACCAGAGGCGGTATCCACACAGAAGGCGAAAGTGGAACGCTATTAGATTAGCGAAAGCAGGTCATTGAAGTCCAGTAAGAAGCATTCATGATTGGGTGTCAAGTTTCGAATACTGGCGGAACAGCATCCCGGTCGGAGAATTTGGAAGAAGCGGTAGTGAATTACTTTGCCGTGGGCACAGGGTCCAAGGTGGTGGTCCTGCCTTCCTAGATGACGGGATGGGGGTTGTAGGTTCATTTGCCCCGAATCTTATTTGCCTCGCTTCCATACCTTTTGCAAGAGGAATCTTCCCATGGAATGAAGACACATAAGCCCGCAAAGAACGACAGGTGTACTTCGAAATAAGGGAATCTTGTCTTCGCAAACTAAATCCGCACAAGGTGGAATCTTAGGGAAGGAGCCTGTTGCGCTTATAGGCATATCGCTTTTTTCTTAAAGCCATCTCACACTTTTCCGACAAGCTAGAGAGAGAAAATCGCCCATAACGGACACAGTTTTAATAAATGGAAGCCAGACCTACGACAGGGAGAGCGATATGGAAAAACTCGACAGTCTCATCGGTCGCTCTAAACCTTTCGACTAGAATCCAACAAAATATATTTGAAGGAGGGTGATATGTTCAATGTAGTTCATCGATCACCTCCCATTTAAAGTCCACTTGTGTATCAAGATAGCACCGAAATCTGTAAATACAGGAAACGAAGCCGTTTTAGGAGAGACATTTGTGAATTAATTCACATTAAGGAAACCAAATTCCAGTTCTTCGAATAGCTCTTTAACAGGATCGTTATTGATACAATCTAATTTAGATATCACAATACTTTCTTGTCATTATTGTAGTAGGATATAAAATGAATAATACACAAATAGTAAAGCATTGACATTATATCGACAAAAGTTTTAGATTATCGCCTCAAAAAGTATTCAAACACACCCACAAAATTAGTTATAAAGCGATAACAAATAGTTTTCGAACATTCCAGAGTAGTTTACGTGACAGGAATGCTGTAGAACTTCCTAGAAAAATAATCTACTTCGTCCACGTGAAATAGCGGACCTCAGTCAGAGTCTGAGAGCTGCGTGAGAAGGAGATCATTGTTCAACACTCTTATTCTAATATGGTGAAGACTAAAGAATTGCCAAAAAGGAGCAGAGAACTAATTGTTCAGCTACATAAAAGTGGTTTGGGCTATAAAAAAATCTTTTATGCTAAAAATACCAATCTCAACCATTGATGACACGATTCGCCGGCTCACGTCATATTAGTCCATTGCAAGTCTACCACTTTCAGTGCGTCCATATAGTCCGTAAAGTAAAAAATAATCCTCGAGTAACTCGATCTGAACTTCAGAAAGATTTGGAAGCAGCTGGGACAAATGTATGCAAAAATGCAATTAGAACAGTTCTTAGGAACGAGGGATTCCATTCTCGCAAACCAAGAAAGACACCTTTGTTGAAACCAATTCATGTCAGAAATCGTCTGATTTTTGCCATGGAACATTTAGATAAGCCTGCAAGTTTTGGTGACGCTGTACTATGGTCTGACGAGACAAAGATTGAGTTATTTGGGTGGAATAGTGTTAGACGCGTTTGGAGGCAGAAAAACTCAGCGCATGATCCTAAAATTACAACCCCAACAGTAGCATAAGGGCCTATTAAAAGGCATCCGCATCTGTCAAAACCCACCCACAAAATGCATCCATAGGATTGTCTCAGATCATGCATCTACAATTTAAACAATCCATAGGATTGTGTCCGATCATGCATCTACATTTCACACCATACACAGGAATGTGTCAAAAACTAAAAGCGTCATCATCAAGACTCGTCAAAATCCAAATCAATTGTAATATACAATAATAAAAAACTGCATCCACAGGAATGAGTCCAGAATACCCCCCCTCCCTCCCCGCCCAAAGTTAACCCTCCCTCCCCGTTCGAATACGTTCAAGTTTGGACTGTCTCAGATGACAAACTATTCCAATAATCTAGCACTCTATTGGACCTTCCAACTATGGTATTTGGTTATTAATGATATTTATTTTAGTTATTAAATCAGCCTAAATAGCTACTTGAAAACCATTACCATAAATTTTGAGTTTGGTTGGAAAATAGTCGTCTGCTGATATTTAGGCCTACCGACTAACGTGAAATGAATTTAGTACTTCTGAACTAGGTTTGTAAGAAAACAGAAATAAACAAAAATATATTTACAAAATCAACGAATGCACAATGAGATAATTGAATTAGGAATGCAACGTAAGATATGGTAAAATATCTATGATTTAAAATAACAAGATATAAAATAAGACTTGAAGTGAAAATGAAGTAAAAGTGAAAGCGAAAGTGACTATGATGGTATGTGAATTGAGATCTTGACTGGAAGTAGAGTCGAACCTGTGGATGGTAACGCGTAACCAAATGAGAGAGTGAGTTCGCGTTATTTCATAATTGGTGAAATGCGTGTGTTTGTATGTACGTTAAATTCTAAGAGATGTTGTTTGAACCAGTGCGTTAAATGAAATCAGTTTTTCGTCACAGGATATTTGAATTATTGAAGGTTACATAAAATGAATGAATTGCAAAAAGTTATGCATAAACTAATTGAATGATTGAATTGACAAAAGTTAAGTAAAATAAATGAATGAATTATTAAGTTGTACATAATTTGCATGAATGATTTAATTGACAAAAGTTAAGTAAAATAATTGAATGATTTGAATTTTATACATAATAAATAATAATATATATATTTAAGTTTCCCAGGAGGATTTTATTATTTGCTATACAACTCAAATAACGGTAAACATGAAGATCGGCCGCGCGCCCAAAAATGTTTATTTTTTTGCGAGTACATATGTTTCGTTCACCCGCGCATGCATATTCATGCATGGTTAAATAAAAACGTTAAAGAAAACGTTAGAACATTATTCTATAAACAATCTCGATTATATACTGGGAGGCTGTGCCCCCCAGATACCCCCCAATTGATTCAAACTCAGGATCATCGTAGGGGGAGCCCTCCGCAGTTTTTAAACCGCCCACGAGCAGTCTCCTTGAATTTACTCCAAAAAGGTGAAACATATTGAAACACGGACGAAATAGTTTACGTCCCATCGTTCGCGCCGCCGATCGTAATGTTTACCCAAATAACTTGCTAAAATCCAACTTATCCATCCCGGAAGAGATTTTATAAAGCTCAATCATTTCTCCCCTCAGACATCTGTCAAATGAGAACATATTTAGTACCCTCAGTCTATCTTCATATTCAAGGTGCTTCAGGGAAAGTATTATTTTTGTTGCCCTCCTTTATGCTGACTTTAGCATGTTGATGTCATGTCTAAAATGTGGTGACCATGATTATATACAGTACTCTAAATGTGGCCTAACATACGAGTTGTATGTTAATTTAATAGACTTCTATAGTTCGTGGTCTCATTTAAAAGAAGCGCGGCTCAATTATAATAGTGAAAAGTGGAGATAGGGTAAACCTGAAGATCTGCGTCACGCGCTCGCCTCCGCTGTTCCCCGGTCCTGTCCGCATAATATTTTGTCCATGTTCTAATATGTATGTTTCACCTTTGACTAATTTCGAGTTACGGCTCGTGAAGAGGATCGCCCTTCGATGACCCTAAGGTTTCAATCAACTCTGTGTGTGTGGGGGTTCTCGGGGGTTTAAAAACGATAGTATCGCTTACTTTAGGCTATTTTCATCCCCCAAATTAACATTTTTAGTTACTTCGCCTTTTGATGTCTGATGTCATAAGGCCCAAATTTGTAGCCCAGAAACAGTGCCCCCTATCGTGCGCCCCTAAACTGAAGTATTACCAATTCCCTATTATCCCTTCCCATGTTAAGAGCTTTACATTTTTAAGGTTAAAGGTTATTTGCCACTTCTTCAAACTGTAATATGACTCTTAGGGCTTTAGACGATCCTACTTATCTAACTGTTCCTCATGTAGAGAGGGGCAACTCCTGCTTACCTTGATTTCTTACCTTGATTAGGGTCTTCTCCCTCACCAGTCACTGTTATGTCCAACCAGAACAGCAAATAAAAATGATAACAAGAAGAGGCGATATGGTTGGCCAATGATGGACACAATGAGAAAAACCATGATGAAAAGCCATTAAAATAAAGGATTGAGCCCAAGGAAAATCTTCAAAAGGCCGCAGAGAAACCTAACATAACATAACGTAACATAATTTCACGGATGACAAAAGCCACAAGGGCCTATCAAAGGTCATCCGTATCCATCAAATCCCACCCACATAATGCATCCATAGGATTTTGTCAGATCATGCATCTACAATATACAATTTAACAATCCATAGGAATGTCCAACCATGCATCTATAATATATAATTTAAAGCCTCCATAGGAGTCTGTCAAAAACCTAATACACACAGTAATATGATTGGTATTGAGGCAAATATAAAATCAAAATTAAAACAATATTATGATAGCAAATGTGTCAAATTTAAAAAGCAAAGAAGAAATAAGAGATAATATATTGAGAAGGAATGAATGGTTGGTGGTTATGGTTGAAAATGGGAGTGAATTCACACTGGTTTAACTTAAATGGGAAGTGATACTGTGCAACACTATATTTTTCACTACAGCCCAGAGGTGAGAAAGAGTTTTGCTGAGAGGAAAGATGAAATTCACACATTGTATTCTAAATGCAAGATCTACAATCGCTATCATGTAATGCAATGTTATAAATGCCAGAGCTTTGGCCATCAATCAACTACCTGTAAAGCAGAACATGATACATGTGTGCATTGTGCAGGCCACAATAAGTTAGCCTCTTGAGTTACAATTGTCGAGGGACAAAGGCATGTGACCCAAAAGTCTCAAAAAGGTACATGCGTCTGTAAGCCAAGCAGCCACTGTTAGCACTGGGCTCGGGGTACAATTGAATTGGGGATGGTAAATACCTTCCAACTGGAGTGCGATATTATTAAGGTTGGCTCTTTGAATGGGAATACATTGCCGGGTTCGTCTCAGGGGTGATTCAAAAGATAAACACCTACAAAAATAAACTTTAATACAAATAATGGTAAATATGTAGATTAGCAACTTGAACGATAGGACGTACTATTTCGTCCCTGTTCCAAAATTTTCATATTTTGGGAGTACATTTAAGGGGATGGCTCGTGTGGGGGTAAACGCAATGGGGGACCACACTACGATGATCCTAAGTTTCATTAAATTGAGGGGGGGGGTCTGGGGGCACAGCCCCCAGTATATAATCCTAATTGTTTATAGACTAATGTCCTAACGTTTACAGAGGTGAATGATTTAACCAAATCATGTCAGCGCCTTTAATCGTTTTGCAAATTATAATGGGGGTGGGAGTGGGGGCTGATGACTCAAACATGCATGAATATTGCGGCAGGGGTGAACGAAAATATTGACCCCCCAAAAAACCTCTTTTGGCCGAGTTGCTAATCTACATATTTACCCAAATAATAATAACAAGGGCAGAGATAAATATGGAAATCTAAATAATAATTAGTATAACCAAAGAATATTATGACAGGCAAAAATTAAGGAAAAATATATAAGTGATCCAATAAGTTGGGGAATTCTTCTTAAGACTGGGAGCGGAGAGGTGGGACTTACGAGGAAAGGACTCCTGATTACCTCTGGTGGATGAACTGGGAAGGTGGAAGACCAATGGCCAGGTCTTCATCGATGGGGTCCTGATGCGAAGGCATCCAGAGAGACTCCGAAGGGGGTTGATATTACGTCGGCTCCAGGGAGAAGTAATCACATCGAGATTCATCTGTGGAACAGCAGGAAGTCTCAACTAATGTAGTTAGACGAAAGAAACCCAGGAGAATCTTCTGGGGCATAAACAGGGTTTCTGTAATCTTCCTCTGATCAGTGGGAATTACGCAAAGGCGATATGCTGATGAGATCACAAGGGCGAGGGGACCACTTCACAGGGGGCAGATACTCGGATCTGGATGGCAAGAAGCTCAGGCTCTCTCTATCTGCTGAGGCTTTGCAGACATCACCTTAAATTGGAGCCACAGCCATGTTTGTCAGAAGGCTGGGTGTAACAAGTCATCCCAAGGGATATCGGACGCGGCTTAAGCAAACATAGACCTTGATAATTTCAGAGCATCGATGAGGTGGAAGGGAAAATAAGTGAGATTCCCTTCTACCCCAAAAAGGGGGGGAGGAAGATGGTAATAAAGCACCCCAAATTAAATACAGCTGTGCTGATCCGTCTTGACCAGTGAAATTCTGTATAATAACGTATTGAGTTTCATGCTCCCAAACGCCTCCCTTCCTATGAGGAAGTTTCACAGACACGTAGGGAATGGGAAATGTCATTCCCCCAAAATGGGAGAGATAAGAATTGGAGAAAACGATTTACCTGACGGGTTAATAGGGGAATCTTTGACTTCGGGCAACAAAACAACATAATTTCACGGATGACAAAAGCCACAAGGGCCTATCAAAGGTCATCCGCATCCGTCAAAACCCACCCACAAAAAGTACCATCACCAGGGACAGACAAAATCAAAGTCCCCCGCAATATAATATAACAGATGACAAATGCCACAAGGGCTCATCATAGGTCATCCAAGTCAAACGGCCTCTTTTTTGAGGCACCCAAACTCCCAGGAAAACTACATTCAGAGGATTGCATCCACAAACAAGGGTATCACCAATCAAGGCTTATCAAAAACTAAATCATGCAGCTATAGATATATATACAAACAATATTAATATATACAAAACTTAGGCACCATCACAACCTTCCCTCCCCATAAACTCATCCAACCTACTCTTAAATACATTTAAATTTGGACTACCTACTACCCTCTGCGGCAATTTGTTCCAGAAGTCTACCACTCTATTGGTGAAAAAATATTTTCTTAAATCCAACCTACACCCTTGCTTTTTAATTTTCAAGTGGTGACCTCTAGTCCGATTTCCATCATCTAACTCAAAAAACTTGCTAACATCCAATTTATCTATCCCCCAAATTTTTTTAAAGAGCTCAATCATATCCCCTCCACTCTGACTTTAAACCATTTAGCACTACCCTTTGCTTCCTGTCTTTCAGCCACTCAGCTATCCAATTTGAAATACCCCCACATATCCCAATCATTTTTAATTTATGAACTAGTCTCCTATGTGGTACCTTATCAAATGCTTTACTAAAATCTAAGTAAATTATATCTACATTCTCTCCCTTATCCACTTGATCTGTTACAAAGTCCAGAAAGTCTAGTAAATAGACTTTCTGGTGACCATTACAATTAATTACAAAAGAAAATAAAATAAAATAATTAAAGACAATATATATACAGAGGGACAATCTTAATATATACAATTGTGAGTACACACTCTTTGTGACTCGATCTTACTAGGTAGGGGAAAGCTCTATGGGGTTCCTACTAAGGCAGTCAGCCATACAGTTTTCGGAACCTTTCATATAAAATATATGAAATTGGTACTCCATTAACAGTAATCTCCATCGCATGAGTCTACTGTTCTGACTTTTACTGTTTTTTAAATAGGCTAATGGGTGGTGATCCGTTTTGATCATGAACTCTTTTCCCAATAAATACCTTTTAAATTTTTGTACCTCCCCCCCACACTATCGTGAGAGCCTCACATTCTATGGTCGCATAGTTCTTCTCACGCAATGAGAGCTTCTGGCTCGCGTATGCAATTGGATGACTGCAATCATCGTTGTATCGCAACAAAACGCATCCTAATCCTTCATTGCATGCTTTGGTCTTGATTCTGAAGGGCTTGGCCGGATTGGGGAGTCTTAAAATTGCGGCAAAATTGGGAACAAAGTACCGGTAGAAAGATGTGGATCCCCAAAAGGAGCGGAATTGTTTCTTTGTACGCGGAAGAGGCATGCTGGTAATGGCCTTTACTTTATCTTGCCGGGGGGTCATCTGATTTTACCTGATATGAAAACCTAAATAATGAATGGAATTATAGGCAAAATGACATTTACTAGGCTCAATGGTCAATCCATGTTCCCATAACCTCATGAGGAGGGAGTGAAGGGAGACTAGGTATTGTTCCCATGTATGTATGGCAACGTACACATTATCAAAATAAAAAGACACGTTATCTAGGCCATCCAGGATTCGCCACATCATTCTATTATAGTTACTGCAATCAGTAACCAAAATGAAAGGAAGACTCCTAAATTGCATTAGGCCCTTCTCAGTAGGAACGCAGTGTACTTCTGAGCACTATCCTTGAGGGAAATTTGATTATAGGCCTTACATAGGTCTATTTCTGAGATAAATTTGGCCCCTTCAAACAGGTATAGATTCTGGTTGCTGAGTGGAATTGGTTCCGCATCAAAAACCATCATGGAATTCAATTTCCAGAAATCTACACACATTCTGAAAGTTTGATGGGGCTTCCTTACCATTACAATGGTTTTCAACTTCTGAATTAAAGGCCGGATGAAGATGCACAGGCAAAGGGTACGATTTAGTATGAGCAGGCTTCTGTGTTTTCAGAGGGATGTCGTGTATGAAATGATGCGCACATTCTGGCTTTTCCCAAATCACGTTGTAGCGGGCTGAAAATCTAGACTAACCCACGTTCCAACCTTATCCTAGGATTTATGGACCTTGAGAACCCCGAGGAAGAATTGATACAATTTGATATACAGTCCTTTACTTTAAAAAAAAAAATACAGTTATATTTACAGCTTATATTTACCAAAAAAAATTAGATAAACACCAGTGCACATTCAAATAAATATTTTATACAATTGTAATTTTCCCAACCAAAAACAAAATAAAGTATGACAGGCGCAGAGAACAAATTTACTTAAATATATCTACACAAAATAAAAAACAACAACAACTGAACGAAAAGGGGCACGCGCTATCACTTATGTGCTGGAGGTGGGTGGTAGTAGGCTAATACAAAAGGAGGCAGGCTCATCAGCCAATGCGGGTGTGGTAGTTCAGGTGTCTAGCGAGGTATGAAAGCCCTCCGTCTCAGGGCTGGGTGAAGCACTCATCTAGAGAACCCTTCTCGCAGTTCGTCCAAGCTTCCACTCTCTGTAGAAGAGATATATCCTCCGTTTATGATCCATTTACTATACATGGAAGGGAAACTAATAAGTGGGCATTACCCAAGTAAATTTATCGACTATCTTACCTCTAAATGTATATCCAAACAATTTTCAGCATTTAATAATTCTTTAAATATTTATCTTTAAAACTATTCTTTCAAAATATAATCTCTGAAAAGAGAATACAAACCAATAAAATTAAAAACAAAACAAAATTTAAATTCCAGTTATTCACACACACACATTCTTACAGAAGGAGGGAGAGGGTATTGGGAAAAGGGGGTGGGAGAATGGCCCTTCATACACACTCACATTCGCTCCACCACAACGTTCACAAATTAAGCTAATAACTTAGCCAGTTAAGCCCTTTGCGGGGGTTTAAATCGAGTTCCTGTGCGGATTTTCACTGAATTTGACGCAAACTGTCTATTAGATTGAGTGACTCATGGGGGTAAGCGGCTTCCATCACTGCCTCTTTGTCAAACGTGACTATGTTAATACACGTGTGGCGGTGGTATTGCTTAAGCATATTTATGTAATATAACTTATTACCGGAAGGAGTCTTTATGAGGTATTCCATGGGTCCTCTTGCTTCTAAAATGGGGGACAGGCCTTTCCACTGGGAAAGAGCTTATTAGATTCAGTGAGGAGGATGAGCAATACCTCATCACAGGGTCGGTGTCGATCTTTTGCCTTTATATCAAAATAAGTCTGGTATTTCTCCAAATTAAGATCTGTATTTTTCTACGTGATTTTGGCGCATTCCTCTAAGTGGTTCCTCAGGTCTAATATGTATGAATACAAGGTTTTAATCTCTTCAATGAGGTGGGGATTTGTGAACAATTCATTGAGAATACTCATAAGGCCTTAGATGTTTCGCCCATAAAAGAGTTCGAACGGGGTGAACCCTAAAGTCCTATGAGGAATCACGGCATGCAAAGAGAGCGACTGGCAGATACTGATGCCACTCTTGAGGATGAGCGTGGCACAGCTTCTTCTGGATGGTCTTCAGAGTCCCGTTTAATTTTTTGCAGTCTCTGTTAGCAGCAGGGTGGAAAGGGGTTGTAAAAAGAGGCTTTATCAGAAGTTTTCCCACATATTCCATGAGTTTGGACATAAATTGTCTGCCTCAGTCAGACAATATCTCCTTAGAGATGCTGACTCAAGAAAAGCTAGCTATTAATGCTTCTGCGCATGTTATGTTATTGATTCTTTTAAAGGGAACTGCATCAGGGAACCTCATAGTGAAGTCCACGAGCATGAGGATGTAAGAGTATCCTTCGCTTGATGACAAGGAGTTAATTGGTTCAATTCATCCTTTTGCTGTCATCTTTTGGCAAATATCACAGGATCAACAAAATTCTGCAATTTCTTTGGCAGCGCCGGGCCAAAAGAAATATTGAAAGATTCTTTGGGCGGTTTTATTGTGGCTGAAATGGATAGCCAATAACCCACCATGAGGAACGTGAGAGCGGGGAATGCAAAGCGAGCAAGTCTTAGCACCATCCTTGATCCATGTAGAATGGTAAAGGAGATAATTTTTAATGAGATATATAACCTTCCTTGGGCCACAATCAGAAACTTGATTGTCCTGCTGGGCTTTTTCCCACAGGGGCTGGAGAGAAGAGTACTTCTTCTGCTCACATGCGAACTCCTTGTTATGAAGGGACGCAGATTTGGGGGCATACAAAGTTTCTAAAGGTACAGGGGTTGCAATTTCTTTTATGGCCTGAGCCCTTGTAAAGATGGGCTGGGAGACAGAATTAGGGGAGATCTGGGGGTTCTGGCCAACCAACAGCGCAGAACTTAATGGGGGCTGCAACGGCCTCCACCCAACCGGGGAAGTATTTACAATCTAGGTAGCAGTGAACCACAGGGAACCGGTTGGCGCACCCCAAGTAGTCATGGACTATTGTATACCTTGTTGCTGGGACTTACTGGGGGGGGGGGGAGCAATTTTTACACCCCCATGATACAGCTGCACCCGGTATCTCTCACAAGAGTTGACACCCGGCACTCATTCACAGTTCCTTCAAATTAATCGTGGTCGAGGCTCAGCTAAATCTTAGTGTTAGTTTTGTTGTTTTTGACTTGTCAAATGGTAGTATATGAATGTTGAGTATGGAAGAAGAATAATTGGGCATGTTTCAAAGGCTTTGAATGCTGTAGAGCGGAAGTATTTGACTGTTGAGTGAGAGTTAACGGCTATAAGGTATAAGTGTTGCGGCCATTTTTGTATGGGGTGAAGTTTGTGATCAAGACTGATTACCAGCCATAAGTGTATGTGCAGCGAATGAGATTGATGGAAGATATGAGTGATTGAATATGTGCCAGAGGAAAGGAATGGTGTGGCTGATTTAATGTCTCAGTTTCGTGGTGCGGCAGGAGTGAGTGAGTGATCCAGAATACTTACCTAAAGGGATTATGAAAGTGAGGGATAGTAAGGGTGAAGGTGATTCTTTGTTCGAAAGTGTGTGAATGGACTACAAGATTTGAAAGCAGATGGGTTGAAAGTTCCCAAGAGGGTGGATGAGTTAGGGAAGGAGGTGATGACTGAGGTATGCAAGAGGCCTAATGTAATTGGTGTGGCCAAGGTGCGGAACTATATGAAAGAATTGAAGGCAATGCTTATGCTTGGAGTTCTCCCTTTCCAGGAAGTTCTGATTGTAGTGAGTAGAATGTATGGGGTGGTTGTATATGTGCATTTTTGGGTGTATGAAACCATTAGTGTACAAGGATTTGAGAGATGGCATGACTGATGAGTATGTACTGCATTGGCAATGTTTGAGTGGAATTAATTATAATTGGGTTGTTGAGAAAAAGTCATGAAAGAAGGGTATATGACAGCATAGAAAAAACGAAAGAATGTATTGGAGAGAATGAAGTAAATGAACTTTGGGAAGAGGATTTATGTTTGGCAAATGAGATCTGTGCGATACTGATGATGTATTGTGAATATGGAGGCCCTGGATTGATGGAAGTGAAAGTCAAAGTGGATGAATCTGTCTTCTGTGGACTAGTTGACACAGGGGCCCAGATCTTATTTGTAAATGGTAGGAAAATATGAAGCGTTAATGAATGGGGTTAAAAATTGATGTAAATGAACCATATGAGATGGTAGTGATTGACTGTGTGTCTTTGCTGAGAATGAGTGCTAGGAATGTTTATATGAGTGATGCTGGACCATATGAGTAAGTTTGTGTATGTTGCACCTATGAAGGATAAGAGGAGTGTGACTGTTGCACAAGTGGTGCAGTAGTTGTTTTTTACGATGTGTATATAGAAGCCGAAGAAGTGTTTGAGTGATAATGGTCCAGAGTTTATGGGGGAAACATTCAAACAAATGTTGCGAGAGAATGGGGTTGAGCATATAAGAACAACTCAGAATGGGGTTGAGCATATAAGAACAACTCCATAAATGCCCTTCCCGAATGGGTTAGCAGAGAGGATGGTACAAACATTATGCAATATGTTGCGAATGATGGGCGAGTATGATTGGGATGTATGGCTAGGATGAATGTTATGGGCATACAACTCGGCAGTACATAGTGCGATGAGTATGTCTCTGCGTCAGTATATATTGAGTTATAAAAGAATGTTTGCATCTTGGAGAGAAATAATATGATGTATGGAGTGAGGCGAATGAAAGATTTCAGTCATTTGAAGTGGGTGACAAAGTTCTGAAAGCGAGAGTGGACAAGGGAAGATTGAATGTTGACAAGTTGAGTGATAAGTTTGAGGATCCTTATGTGGTTAATAATGTGTCGAGAATGGGGTGATGTATGTGCTAGAAAAAGATGGTGTGAATGGGAATGAAGAGGTATGAGCACACCAAAGTCAGTTGAGAAAATGGAGAGAGAGCGTCCCAAATTCTTGTGTAAGAATAGAAGTATTGTGGTTGAAGAAATGAATGAAGTTAGAATGATTGACTTGGCTGGGAAAGAGTTAGTAATAGTGAGTCGGTGAAAGAAGAGACCTAGGAAGTCTACAGTTAGTGAGATGACAGAGAGTAAGAATGATAGAAGTTGAGATTTCTCTGGATTTAGCCCTCGTATAAATGATAAATGTATGAATGTTTTTGGGAGTAGTTCGGGAGTGAATCGTTTTTCTGGGTTTAGTCCGATTGGGAGTGATAGAATGAGTTATGCTGAATTTGTGGATAGTTTGCAGCAGTTTTCAATGGCCACTAAGTATGCCTTAAGTTTGATGGAAGCTGTGATTGAAGGTTGGAATATTAATGAGAGCTTAAATATGAAGCGTATGGCAGTGGCTGATGCAAGAGAAATGATGAACTGAGTCCGTAGTGTGGTTGATAGAATGATGGTAGTGACAGTGTAGAAGGCAGAGAAAGTAGTAAGATATATCTGGTGAGAAGACTGACCCAGACAACTCGACAGACATGATGAAAGACCTGCTCTGCGTAGTCATGGACCCATGGGGGACTGTGAATGGGTTGTGATATTTTAGAGTATTGAAAGTGGTGAGGGTAAAAGTGTGTGATGAGTATGATTTGTAGAATGAACAGATAGACAAAATGGATCAAATGGCCTAAGGAAGGAGGGATGTTGTGGATGGCTGCTGTGTGATTGGAGAGTACATTGGGAGCTATTCTCTCCATTTTGTCTGCTATGGATTTTTCACCACTTTGCCCTAGTCTATCCTTTTACACTACTTTTCTTTGTTTATGGTAGAAGAAGGGTGTGAGTGTTGCTATGAAAGGGTGTTGGAATAGATTAGGGTAGATAGGTATTGGTAGTGTAGATTGTACTTTGTTTAAAATAATCTTTTATCAAAGAGATAATTTGTAATTGAATAAGATTTAGGATGTTATAAATTCTCAGAGATAAATTGGAGCCCACTTAGTTTTTCTGCTCAAGACATTTTTTTGTCAAATCACTCAATAATTTGCCACCAGGCCAAATTGTGGCAGTCACAATCTTATTTTGGAAATCCTGACCCAGCCTTTGGCAGCAGTTTTTCTGGGTCGATTTGGCTGACTTTGCTCCAATATCTTGGCTAATTTTGCAAGTCCCCTGGACCCCATTCTTGCCTTACACCCCAAGATATTTCTGACCATTTAGCTCAATTGGCTCCACCAGCTCAGCCAATTATGTAAAGGGGATGCCCTGATACACTTGAATGGAAGCCAGAGCTAGTTTGGCAGTTCGTCCAAAATATGTCTTACCCTTCCATTTTCCTCCCTTCTCTCACTCCCTTCCCACGGATTGAAGAAGGCCTGATAATTTTGTTGGCGAGTCTGTAACTTGGATTGTTACTGTAAGGCTGAATTGGCTGTTAGATCTCCATATACCTTTTGTCTTGCCATTAGTCCAACAACGCTGTCTCACAAATTTATTTTTGTAAATATTGATTGTATATATTATAAATTTTTCTTTGGGGAAAATAAAGTTAGGAAATAGGGTAGAGGTTGTGTATCTGTAGTGAAAGTGTGGGAGGTACATTGTATCCCACCATATGCTGATAGGGCTACTGACTTACTTTTTCAGCAAACTCTTGTTTGTTCGAAGCTCGACTATGGATGTGATCTTTATGCATCTGCAGCCGAGCACATATTGAGGAAGTTGGACTCGATCCACCATATTGGCCTTTGGCCGGCGACCGGTGCCTTCTGCATATCCACCATATTGGCCTTTGGCCGGCGACCGGTGCCTTCTGCATATCCTCCATTGAGAGCCTACTTGTCGATGCTGGGGAGATGCCACCTTATTGTGAGGACTGCATTGTCCCCTTAACTATTTGGGACATTCTTGTTGAATTTTCCAGTCTGGGTGATCTTCGCTCACATTACCTGTCCAGGTACCAGGACAAACTGGGTCACTATGGCTTGTTCCTTGTACTGGGGACTTGTTCATGCACACTGACATGTGGACTATACAGGGTTATCATCAAAAAACCCCATCCCTGTCACCTCTACAAGTACAACTACACAACCAGTATCCATTTCCAATTTATGGCATGGAGTTGATGCCCAGAATGAAAATAACTCAAATTTAGATGGCATCTTTGATTTTCGTGGGCAACATAGTATAAATGGGTTCGAAGGATTGTCTCCCTATGAGTGTTTTACCAAATTTTTCCCAGAGTCTATGAGTTAGTTGCTATGGAAATGAATAGGTATGCTAAACAGAGTATAGATAATGCAGGAGAATTGGCACAAAGATTGAGGTACAAGAAATGGAAGGATATTGAAGGAAAAGATATAAAGGCTTTTGTAGCATTAGAAATTGGGATGGGATTAGTACACAAACCAGAGCTGTCTTTATATTTTCAGGATAGTTATTGGCTTTTGAGAACACCTGGATTTGGACATATTTTCCAAAGGGATGTATACCAGCTTATAAGATTATTTTTGCAGGATACAGGCAAGGTGAATATGCTTTCAACTATAGGAATTCCTGGGGTAAGTTCAGTGGAAGTAAAGTAAAAAAGGGGACCTAAAACAGTCATGAAACTTCAAGTTCAAACATTGTACAATAAGTTTATGGGAGGGGTAGATAAATTTGATCAACTATGTTCAACTCATCCATTTCAACGAAAGCATAAAAAGTAGTACCATATAATTTGGCACTTTGTTATCGAAACTGCTCTTGTCAATGGTTATATTTGTTATAATATACAAAATCCAGCCAAAAAACTGAAACAAAGAAAGTTCAGAGAAGTTGTAATCGATGGAATGCTCACAGATTTTTCCTGGAATGTTACACGTAAAAGGGGTCGAAGGTGCACTGAACCCACTATGGTTAGGCTAAATGAACGCCATTTCGCAAAGCAATATGAGGATAAGAAGATGCAGCCAAACTGCACAGTCTGTAGCATATTACCATCAAAATGTTCACAGATAGGGAAAGGAAGGTGCAAAAAGAAACAGACAACATATTGCTGTGGGAAGTGCACTGGGAAACCTACCTTGTCCTCCCTTGTGTTATCCCATTCTTTGAAATCTACCATACTCAAATCAACTATAGAAAAGTATGTCATTGTACTAAAAATGAATAAGTCCAGCTAATAAAGCAAAAATAAATTAGTTATAAATCGTTTAATTTTTACTTCCTACACTAAAAATGGAAAAGATAATGAGGAAAAATATTTATATGATTGATTGTATTGTGGCACCACCTCACCAGAGCAACCCACAATTGAGGCAAAATGACCTGAAGTAAATGTAATGTAATTGAGAAAAAAACAAATTAAAAATAAAATAAAAATAGGCCACAATACGCTAGAAATGATTGAAAAGGAGATGAAATAAATTAATAATTTATTAAAATAGTCGACCCTAAAAAATGTGGAAAATATAATATTGATGGTCCAAATATAATATTTTCTGAACATATATTCATCGGTGATATTAAAAAGGTAACTGAAATATAATTGTGAAATTAATTTTTTCCTCATAAATGCCACTCCAGCAGACAGTTGTGTGATTTCTAATTATGCAGTGAAAGGGTTTAATTGTAATATTATTAATCAATGTGGCTGCCCTCAGTAGCGAGCACATGCTCCAGGCCAGACCTGAAGGCCACACGTACATTGCCAACAAAGTCCTCATGCTGGCTCAAATGTGGTTGACCCGGGACTTCAACTCATCAATGTTGCTCTTGCGGACCTTGCAGGTCTTGCCCTCAACATGCGCCACATATGGTAATTGATGGGATTGAAGTCAGGCGACTGTGGCAGCTAAAGGTACATCAACCAGAAGCTTATGTTCAACCCCAACCACTCTTACATGCTTTTGGCCATTTGGGTCAAGGCATTTTCCTGCTGAAAGACTTACGTCTGTCTTCTTTGTGATCTTTCTCACCCAGGGAGGACTGTTGTGGCCGAAATGTCATAGTAACTAGCTGCGGTGAGCCTGTAACTGGTGTGAGCCACACTTGCAGCTTCTTCTCGGCATTCAAAGCCACAACACTGAGCATCATCACAGAGTCTGACTGCTTGGTCGTGGATGCATAGTGGACCTTAGAGAGGTTGTTCTGCTTGTTGATGACAGGATCGGCCGTGGAAGTTTTTTCATGAAAAAAAGAGAAGAGAATTTGATTGCCAATATTCTTCGTTGTTGAGAAGGCCATGACAGCACTCCTGACATTATCGCATACTGTTGGTGAGCAGAGGCCTTTCCATACACCTCAAGCTCTTGCTCCCTTGCTCCTTGACAGCCCTGGCCACTGCAAGATGTTCTTTGTGAGCGCACTCACTTTGAGCTTTGGAGCACTTTCGGAAGGCCTTTCTCATAGCCAAACTTGGACGACTTGATATCTGCTTGAATGAGGTCGATCTTTCTTGAGCCTCTCTGTGGACAATCATCTGGCTGACACTGAGCCGCTTGTTGATGTCAGATTTGTTGTGGCCCGTGGGGAGGAAAGCAGAGAGCTTGATTCTTTTTACTTCATTTCAACACACCTGCACACAATATAAAAGATGTTTTAATGACACATACTGGAAAAGTAGAACTTTAAGTCTGTTTGATGAATTTTTTCTATCACACATGTAAACCTCTCAAAATATAAAGAAAATCAAGTGTAGCAGAACTTCTGCATAACCTGGTACATTTATTTACTGAATTAAGTTTGCTTACTTCATATATTTTTATTTTGGGGAGCACAGAAAAGCTTAATTGAATGTGATACAAAAGTAACGAGGGTGCTTCCCTCGGTGTTCTCTCTGAGCTCAAACAATGTTTTGTGATATGAGTGTGTTCTAAAATGTATTTTTTCTTCACTGAATTATCACAAAAGTTAGTGGGTTGCAGATGAAATGCTGAATATAAGCGCCAATCTACAACATTTAGATGAAAGAAATCATGAATCTGGTCCAAGACATGCTGATGATGGTAAGAAAGAGGAACAAGAGGCTGAGTACAGTTAAGCAAGAACATTCCACCAGGATTCCTCTTGCAAGACTGACCTGCAATTTGACTGAGTGAAAAGATGTGAATAGTTAGGTAATGTTTTCATTTTACGTCCTCTTCTTGGACCAACGCTATAGTTGCCTGATTAATGGATGAGGAACGAGGGTTGTATGCTTGAGATAGATGAAATGCAAGAGTATGTCTGGTAATGTCTAAAGAACTTGGGACATAGCGAATCTCAATCATAAACTGCAGAGTGGAATCAACTGCAGAATGAACAGAGGAAGTACTGCTTGTGGTGAAAGAAAATGGTCAATTCACTCCCTTCAAAATAAGAACAGAAGTGGAAGATTGCAAGGTAAATTTCAAGAAGTTTTCAGGAGAATGTACTCTGGTCTACCTTATTGGGGAATCATAAAAAGAGTGAGGGAAGAAGAAACAAAGTTACCATTAGTTATCAACCTGCTGCTTTAAAGTCACGCATGCTTGAATGAGGGAGCCAAAGAGCTGCGAGGACTGGGCGACCAGACCAATGCTTCGCTCTTCCTTACACCGATTTCATGGCAGGAATCTGTGCTTGACAAAGAAGATGGGAGACAGCCGAGGGGAACTTAAAGTTGCATGCCATTGCCCTGCAACTGTTCCCATGTACCAACTCCAATTCTGCAATGGCTTCAGGTTGCTTTCTGCCATCTCCAAATTGGACACACTCACAGTTTCCACGGCCATTTGATGGAGTGCTTTCCTACACCTCATTGCGAAGACTGCATTGTCCCCTAGACTGTCCAACACATTCGTGTTGAATGTCCCAGTCTGGGTGATATTACCTGTCCTGGTATCAGAATGAGCGGGGTTGCTAATGCTTGTCCCTTGTACTTGGGATGGGTTTGTATATACAGCCTTGCAGACTATTTTGGAGGAGGCTGGAGTGTGCTTCTTTCACGTTGCTTTTTTTGTATAATTTTTTGTTGTTGTTTTAGCTTGTTTCATAGCCTTCCTATTTTTTTGTAATCTTTATTATTTACATATTTTTTTTTAATCTAGCTTTAGTATTAGGCTGTAGTGTGATTGCATTGACCTTTGCCCTAGTAGGCAGTCACCAGATGGGCTTGAAAAAAAATAAATAAATAAATATACAAGTATATACCATGCTAGACCCCATTATCACTAAATACATAAAATCTCAAATAAAGTTGTTTCAGGATTTTGTACCCCCTAATTACGGTTCAGAGGTGGGTAATCTAATCCCCCCTTCCACTATTTAAGGCAATGTATGTCCAGCCTCCTGTTCATTTCTTGAAAAGGTCTTTAAGAATAAAGACGAAAGCGCTCAGAATCGTTTTTCACTTTTCCTGTGTGGGTGTATCTACATATATATACCACTTGTCTGTTGTTCTTGAGATGGATTTGTGCCCACAGATTTGTGGACTATATGACTTTTTGGAAGAGGTTGGCCTCTTCCATTTCATTTGATGACTCTCTTGCATGGTTACATGATCTTGTGCCAGAGAGAGGAACTCCTCTACCTCACCCCACCCCACCCCACCCTACGCTGGAGAGGGCTTCCTTCTTCTTACCTTTGTTTTGCTTGTGACTTTTTTACGTTTTTAAAAAAAAATCTTTCTTTTACTTTGTTCAGTTTTTGTGACAGCCAAATGGCTGTTTAAAAAAAAAGAAGAAAAAGTAGGGAAGTAGTTAAAGGATTAATAGTTCAGTATTACAGTGGTTGTGCCCTTTTTGGTCCTTATGGTGGGGTCTTGTAATTAAAAAACCTCTTTCTTTGCTATTCTCATATATAAAATTGTCCTTGTATCATTTGCTTTCAAGTAGGAAGAAAAAGGTGGTTCAGCTAACTCAGTTATTTCAGAACACTTCACAGAGGTTCTCTTCATTGAACCCAACAGTACTCAGGAATGATGCTACAGCATGTGGTCTTCTCTAGAGGTTTCCCAAAGATATTATATTGAAAGTAGTTGTAGAGAGGGAGTGTTTTCATGTTGCTGTAGCTTGCAGTTGTGTCTGTGTGGGAGGTGTGTTCTACTTATATATTAATATTGAGAGGGGTGGCATCCTGATTGCAGATGGATCCGAGAAACTGGTTCATTGATCCAGAGTAGAGTAGGTCTTCTTGATGGGTGAACTGTGTATGTTTTATTCTTGTTTGGTTGGGTCACAAATAATTATGAGTGTTGGGTGGGAATAGAAAAGGTGCGAAGGGCAGTGCAACTTGCTGAAGAAATTGTGCCCCTATTATGTTAAGGTGGGCATTAAATGTGAAGTTTGAGTTGGTTTAAGTCTGGATGTGGTGTGTAGAGGTGGTTTTTATGCAGTCATTTTGAATGCTGAGGGCATTGTTTTGAACTGTTTGTATCATGTATAGGTTTGTATTAGATATGGATGTTTCCCACACTGGGCTGGCATAATTTAGGATGGTGCAGATAAATCCTGTATAGAATGTTCATTATTTGTGTGTTTTCCAGATCAATCATTGATCAGCAATGATCATTTTGTATCTCATCTTTTACATACAGGTGTTATCTGTTTTCTGCTTTGCAGAACCATTTTATTCCCAGTGTGAGAAGCCCTGATAAATCTTTCTTGACCGTGAAGAATGTTGACACTAACTACCAGTTTTCAAACAGTCCTTTAATTCTGTGGTCCCCTCTTCTTAGAGAGAGTCATAGTCACCCCTATTTTTTAAGAATCCCTTCTGATATCCTCACCTATCATTCTACCAGTTGCCAGACCTATTTTTTAAGAATCCCTTCTGATATCCTACCAGTTGCCAGAAAATTGTTGAGTGTATTATTGCTAAGAAACAATGTATGTTGTCATTCCTTATGCTCCCTGGCCAAAGAGCCTTGATCTTCTGACAAAGGCTGTGCCCTGGACCAGGCTTTCCAACAAGTCCCTCATGAACTTTATATAATGATGGCATGTGTGGTTGTGTGCAATGCTGTTCTCCATTGTGTTTGATGGTGTGTGGGTCTTTGTTGCAACCTGGACAAACATCTATGATGGAATCATCCATTCTCTTCTGATTGCAGCTGAGTGTTATTTTTGAGTGATTTGTGTGTGTGGATATGTTTCTGGAGGCTGGTTTGTGGTGGCAAAGTGGGAATGATGAGAATATTTGTGTATGAAATTATGTACTAGGTGTTGGCTTGATGTTCCTTGAAGTGTGTCAATGTTCTGATATGTATTATAGAGGCTGTTGTGAATTTGTTTGTGGAAACTGCAAACAATATTTGTGTTCCTGTCATGTCCAGGTGGTTCTTGACTTTGGTTTCATGGTGTAGGTGGTCTGGGGGTATAGACTGTAGTAGCCTTGCAGCTAGTGATAATTTTTTTGCCTTATTTTGTATAGTTGCATTCTGCTGTGTCTCAGAAGACCATGCAGAGCTTGCATAATCCATCACTGAGCGTATATATTATTTGTATACTGTGGCTCTGGTTTCTTTGTTGTGTCTGAATGTTTTACTAGCGAGAAATCTGAGTGTGTTTAGTCTTGATGTGCATTTAATGACATTGATGTATGTTACTCCAAGTATTTTGTGTATGTGTGTGGTAAAGGGGTGTTATTTAGGTAAAATTATGTGTGTAGTTATATTGTGCTGTCCAGTTAGTTAGAGTGGTAGCTGTAGATTTGGCTGTGGCTATCTTAAGTCTGTGGTGAACCATGTGTGAATTGTGATCTGACACAATCCTATGGATGCATTTTGTGGGTGGGTTTTGACAGATGCGGATGACCTTTGATAGGCCCTTGTGGCCTTTGTGATCCGTGAAATTATGTTATGTTATGTGTTTAGGTAGAGTTGAAGAAGTCTGATGGCTGTGTCTGCATTTTGGTATATACATGTACTTATGTCATCTACATAGAAAGCTGTTTATATGAGTGTATAGGAATGTTGTGCATGTACAGATTGAATAGAGTTGGTGAAAGTATGGATCCTTATGGTATACGGTTTGAGAAATTTCTATCTAATATATGTATGCAAATATAGTCTCACTTTTATTTTTTGTTAGATTTAATATTTTGTAACTCAAGATATGTAGCTTAGGGTGATCCAAAAGTCTCTCTGTAGTAAGAAAATTTAATACATAGAATTACTTAAACAATGTTGAAAATATTGTCCTTGCACTTGGCAAAGTGGTTATAATGATTTCTATTCTTTCTTTTTACTTGTTTTTACTCCAAACAGTTATCTCACTATTTAACAAGTAAATTTTCTCATTGCAGAGATACTTTGGGATCACTCTATTGAAAAAAAATAATATTTTATTATCAATTCTTTATTCTAATCCCACACAGAATAAATCTTAATTCTGGTCTTTTGGACAAAATGAGGTAGCAGCCAGTCCAGGCCATCTAAGCCACTAATTATATTCTCAGGTCTACCTAAAACTGGTTTAGGATTAAAATTTTTATTTTGTTTATACAATTAATATGTATTATGGATATTATGAGAAAAATGAATATATTAAAAGTAAAACATGCCCTTCAAAATTATCAAAAAACTTTTGTTTATATAAAACATTTGTCTACATATAAAAAAGGTAAGTTTGATAAATTATTTTGATATTTTTTTCGTAAATTTAAATGTGATTTGCTATTCTTCCACTAAAGATATCTCTTAAGATTTTTCTAGATTTTTCTTTGCATGAAAAATCCTGCAACTTGGATAATACAAGTTCTAGGTAGGGTTTGTTTTAGGATCCAATTCACCTTTTTAATCTTTTTTGGGCACTTAATATTATTGTTGCATAGGCTATCTAGATAAGTCTATTGCTTTGTGGTTTTCATTAATTTAAAGATACTTTTTAATTTTTTTTTATTCTATGGAGAATTATTAATAGAAGGAAAATTGATTAAAAATAAGTGGCATTTGATTAAAAAGAAGATGGGTGAAATGAGAAACAAACTGCAAAAAAGCCAAGGCAATTCTTTTCAATCCCACAGTTGGGAGTTAGGGATTCTATTCCTCTGAAGAGGTATGAATAATTGGTGATGGCTGACATTAAAACATTTCTATCTGATTATTTTGAGCCAACCAAGTTTTATTCTTTCAGAGCTGCACCACCCCATGCAACAAACTCCAGTTGTTGGTGAAATTGAAAGTGGCTGGTATGATTGGTGGGAAAAAAATAAATTCTTCAAGCACAAAGATTCTGAGGACAAGTTTGTCATGTTATTGCCTCCTCCAAATGTAACAGGAAAGCTACATATGGGGCATGCACTCACCTGTGCCCTTCAAGATGCCCTTGTTAGATGGTATGTACAAGAAATTGGCTGAAGTCCTTTTTATATTCCTCATTTAGTCACTTCATCTTTACAGTGTTGTAGTAAGATGAAACCCAAAAGGGGTACAACATTTATACCTGCATTTTTGATTACCAACCAACTATGTAAGAACATAAACATAAATTTCATTGGACACCATTCATTGTGACCTTTTTGGTCTTATAAGTGCTTAAGAGTGGTTTTGGGACCATAGATGAAAATATGGGTACCTATTTGGGGGAAAAGATTGTGGTTAGGGCTCATTTTGTTTTACTATTTACTGGACCACCCCTGGTCCAGATGATGTCCAGTACACCATGCTTCGACACCTGGCTGAATGAGGCATAGCCTTTCTGTTAGATTTGATCAACAGGATCTAGGTAGAGGGTATCCTTCCAGATTCCTGGGGAATCGCTCCTGTTCTCACTTTTCATAAATGGGGGAGAGATTACTCCACCCTGGCCAGTTTCCACCCAATCTCTATAACTTCCTGTGTGTGCAAGTTAATGGAGAAATTAGTGAATGTTAGATTATCCTTTTTCTTGACAGCTGAGGCCATCTTTCTTCTGCACAGTGCAGCTTCCCCAAGTTCTACTCAATGTTGGATGGTCTGCTCCGACTGGAAAATTCTGTCTGCGAGGCCTTGTAGACAGCACTACGCCACAGTGTTTTTCGATCTGGAGAAAGCCTATGATACTGCATTGTGATACGGTATCATGGATACTATCCACACGATGGGGACGAAGAGATCCCTCCCAATCTTTATATCTGAATTTTTGTGAGATTGTCGATTCCGTGTACTGGTCAGGGGAGCCTTCTCCTGCCCAATGGAGCAGGAAGGGAGTGTCCCACAGGGAAGTTTCCTCAGTGTCACACTCTTTGACCTGAGCATCAAAGGCATCACCTTGTGCTGCCGGAAGATGTTCTCGCTACGCTCTACGTGGATTACCTTTTGATCTCTTTTGGCATGGCCCAGATGCCAACTCTGGAGCGTCGACTCCAACAGGTATTGACCCGCATCTCTCGCTATGCTGAAGCGCACAGGCTTCGGTTTTCTTTGGTTAACACTAAGGTGGTGCACTTCTGCCACCATCCACGACTCTGTCCTAACCCAGACTTATTTCTCAATAGGGTGCGCCTGTAAGTGGTGGACTCGCACCTCTAACTTGGTCTTGTATTTGACCGACGCCTCACCTGGGAAGCTCATATTCACACCATTAGGATCTCTTGTATCCGTGCCACAGATATTTTTCGCTCCGTGTCATTCAGCGCTTTGGGCGCTGATACAGCTACTGCCTTACTTTTTTATCAATCCTTCATTTGTTGCAAGCTCGACTAAGGATGCAAGTTTTATGCATTTGCAGCTGAGTGTGTATTGCGGAAGGTGGACTCAATTCACCACACTGTCCTTCGCCTGGTGGCCAGTGACATCTGCACTTACCCCATTGAGAGCCTACTTGTCAATACTGGGGAGATGCCACTCGCTCGGTGCCCTGCTCAGTTCATTATTTGCCTTTATGCTCAAGCCCAGTGCCTCCCTCAGTCACCAACAGCTCTCACTGCATCTACAGCTGATCTTGACGGTTCCTATACTGCCGAGAGACGCCAGTCATACCATAAGCCCTTAGGGTTTAGGGCTAGAAAACCCAGAAAGCTAGGTATAGCTCTCGGGCTGGTGGCACCACTGGTTCTGCCCCAGACGCCACCCTGGAGAGTACCACCTTTGACTATTTGTCGCCACGCTTCTGCTCTCAAAGTTTCTACAGCACCGGGAGTATTGCATTCGACCTTTTTAGAGCACACCTCATGTCATACTGGAACCATGCCAGTGTATACAGATGGCTCCAAGTCTCAAGAGGGAATCAGTTTGAAGTCAGCAGGGCTCTGCCAGGCGCTCTGTCTGTCTTCACAGCCAAGCTGGTTGCAATACACCGCTTGGTATGGGAGATAACGTGATGTGCCCATTTTGGAGACCGGATTGGGATTTATAGTGACTCACAAATCGCCGTGAGTGCTCTTGGGGCACTGGAAGCTCCGCATCCTTTGGCTCCGATATCCTGGATGCCATGCTTTTAGAGAGCCGGACGGATGTAGAGATTATATTGTGCTGGATTCCTGGTCATGTAGGTATTGCGTGGAATGGGCACACAGATAAGGTTGCCAAAGAGTCCGCAAGGACTGCATGACCAGACCAGTGTTTTGCTCTTCTTCACACCAATTAAATGGCAGGAATATGAGTAGCTTAGCAATGAAGATGGGAGACATTCGAGGGAACTTAAGGTTGCCTGCTATTCCGCCGCAACCTTTCCTATGGACCTACCCTCTAATGCCTCAGTGGCTTCAGGTTGCTTTCTCTGGTCTTCAAATAGGACACACTCGTGGGACACACCGCCATTTCATGGAGCGCTTGCCTGCGCCTTATTGTGAAGACTGCATTGTGCCCCAGACTGTTCAGCACATTCTTATTGAATGTCCAAGTCTGGGTGATCTTCACGCACGTTACCTATCCCGCTCCTGGGACGAGTGAGGTCGCTACTGCTTGACCTTTGTACTCTGGATGGGTTTGTGCTCACTAACTTGTGGACTTTATGGCTTTTTGGAGGAGGCCATCCTCCTCCCCTTTTTTTCGTAGGTTGCATGTTCCTGCGCCAGGGGTAGGCAGGCCTACCCCTCATGCCAGAGCATGCTCCTTGCTTTTTTGCTTTGTTTTCTTGTTATTTTTTTACCCCTTGTCCTTTTTAGCATTATGTTATCTTGTTTTTTTGTTATTTGTTTCTTAATATAGGGGGAGGCCGGCCTTCTCCCTATTATTTAAGCAGGGTTTGTTTTTTTGTTTTGTTTTGTTTTTTGCATTTGTTTTTGTTTTTTCCTTTCCCCCATTTAGGGTGTTTTTTTTGTTTATTTTTTTTTAAAGTAGCCTAGAACTAGGCCAGTTTTAATACGGCGACTAATGCCGATGTAGGCAGTCGCCAGATGAGCTCTAAAAAAAAGAAAAAAAAAGTGTTGTTGTAGCAGGCCAACAATCAATGATCTAATCCCAATAGTTCCAACCCGCTTCCTACACTAATTCGGGCGTGAGAAATCGAAGGAGAATGAAACGGATTGTATATACAGTCCTTTACTTACAAAAAAAATAATAATAATCTTTACAAGAGATCTCGTTACTTATGCATACAAAAATAGATATCTAATTTTCCTATATACACAATAAAAAAATAAATAAATCCTACTTATGAATACTAGCAAAAGGATTTATACAAAAAATGCTCAATTAGACTATACAAAAGGAAAATAGGCAAAGTCAACAACCAGAAAATATCTACCGGGGCAATCACAACAAACAATAAATGATAAATGAAAAAAAAAAAGATAAGGCCCCACGTGGTACCTAGGGGGGCGCGTCCTGCCAGCCACCACTCAAGCGTGCAAAGTGCCTAGGACTTACAAAGAAAATGGCACCTCCGAGCTCGGTGTAAGATAAGCAACCTTGTCACACTTGCGTGGCTGTTATAAGCCCTCCTTCTTTAAATGCCAAACTATTTCAAAGTTAACAAAGTCAGACACACTTTACAAGAAAAACACGGCCTTGGAACTTTGTAAAATACTAGTGTCCTTTCTACATTAACAATAATAAATAGTTTGCTTCTCATACAAATATGTCGCCTGAGGAAAGGAAATAATTATTACAACATGACATCAATTTATATTATATATAAAAAATATTAAAAAAAACACACATTTCCACTCACACACACATTCTTACAGAAGGAGGGAGAGGGTATTGGGAAAAAGGGGTGGTAAATGACCCTTCACACACACACACATATTCACTCCTCCACATTGTGTACAGTAACTTATGCCCAAGCAGGCAGTCACCAGATGGGCTCCCTAACCCCCTCCAACCCCCCTCTCGCCACAGTGGGGGTTACCCTGTGCAACTTGCTAGACTTGGTACTGGGAGGAGCCTCATGTCCTCCCAGCATGAGTGCAAATTAGGGAAGCTCTGTTACTGGATTGATATAACTCTTCGATGGGGCCTGGGAAAGTTGTTGGTGCACTTACTCTTCACTTCTCAGTGCTACATTTTCTGTTCTACTTTCTTTTTTTACTCCATGACTTATCCCATCAACTTTTTATCTACCTTCATTTGGTACCAGGAAGAACTATTATCACCTGGACAAAGTGTAAATTAGTGATGTCCCATCACTAGTTTAAGACAAACTCATTGTTGTCCGAGCCTGGAGAAGTCTTTGGTGCGCTTATATATATATATATATATATATATATATATATATATATATATATATATATATATATATAAGTGAAAGGCACAAAAGCCCCTCAGGCGATTATGTAGCACTGAATAGATCTTGTATAAAGGCCCTCGGGCGACTAATGGGTTAAACTATTCATTCCACGCACCAAAAAGCAGAACTATTATTGAAATTAAGAGAAAAAAAAAGAATAGATATCTCAATGAAAATGATGCATTTCTTCAATTGCAATCAGGTTCATCAGGGTCTAACACCAATTTGATTAAAGTGAATGGTACTGTATGGTGTATACAGGTATAGACAAGCATAAGTGTGAGAATAAAATTGATTCTGCTCTCATATTATATATATTTGTTTTTTGTTTTTGTTTTCTAGAAATTAATTAAGTTCAAAGTAGTTTTGCCCTCATTGTCCTCACCTCAAACATCCAGGTGGCTCTACTTGTGTGGTGGCAGTGTGAAATCAGAATTCTAGAGCCTGCTGTCACACTGGTATTAGGATCGAGCCGGTTTGCTACTGCTTGTCTCTAGTACTTGAGACAGTTCTGTAGACTCGTGATGCTGACTGACTCTTTCAGCCTCCTCCATTTGACATTTTTTGGTTATAGGTGAATGCTCCCACGTTGGTGGGAATCGGGCATGCCTTTAATTTTTCCCCTTCTCTTGGTTTAGTTATTCTCTTTCTTTTTTTTGTCGCCGATGGGCTCTAAAAAAAATAAATCTTTTTTTTTGGTGATTTTTTTTTGTCTTTTAGATGTAGCCTAATTTATAGCCTGAGATATTTTTTAGTGACTTGTGGCCATTTGGTTCCTACCAGGATGGCTCCATTAAATATTAGTAATAAACTTCATTTTCAGACAATGCAATGCTTCTTCTCTCTCCATCAGGATCCTAAATTTTCTCCTTGTGTATAATTGAGCATCTTTCTTTTAGCTCATCCATTTCTTTTTCCAGCAGCTTTGGGGAGTCCACAAATAGCCCTTCCTCCTTGACTTTGTTCACCTCAGGTGTGCTTCTTTCTCAGGAATCACATGAAAGGTCGTCAAGTTCACTGGATCCCTGGCTATGACCATGCTGGCATTGGAACGCAGGTTGTGGTTGAGCGGCACCTTGTCCGCACTCAAGGCCTCAGTAGACATGACCTCAGCAGAGAGAGGTAAGGAGCAGCTTCTCTCCTAACATATGATTTCTCTTAGATGGGATTAAATAGAGCCCATAATACTATGTATATGGTTCAGGGTATCTCAATCCCAAACTGTTGGGTATGATCTGCATGAAATCACTTTGTGACCTTTCTCTGATCAGGTCATAACACCCAATTGCCCTGATTTCCCTTCCTTGCTTTGGCAGATTCACAGCAGAAGTGTGGAAGTGGAAAGATGAGAGCCAGGCATCCATCGACAAGCAAATGAAGCGACTAGGGGTGGCACTGGACTGGGATCGTGCCTATTTCACACTTGACCCTGTGAGTGGTTGCTTTGTTACTTATTCTCCCTCTCCACAAGGCGGGGGGGGAGGTATCGCATTTTAGTGTGTGCTTGTTGGTTATACATTTCCTTTATCATCTAATTTATATTTTCCTTAGTTCTTTTGTAGACTCATCCTTTGCTATTCTTGAGTCCTCTGGTCTTGGTGACTCCCCATTCAGTTCCCCTTTCCCTGCATGGGATTACCTTGTATAAAATGTTACACCTGGTACCTGGAGGAGCAGTGTTTACTCCTGGCCCCAGTGCCTGCGAGGAAGGCATGTGGTGCGCACAGTGCTCACTGGGTAGATTTACAATGCTTTAACCAGGCCCTGGGAAAGCTGTTGTATTCCCCAGTCGCTTTATGCACTCTATGCATTCTCTTATTTACCCTTTAAATGGCTCCTCCTCCCCCATGCAAAGGGAGGGTGCTATCCTGGTCCTAGTACCAGCAACAACTCCAGTCTACATTTCTCATCTTTTTCTCAGTTATTTAGGGAGGTTCTGGTGTCCAGGTGCACTTCCAGCCTCATAACTTAAGCTGGTCCAGTAGCGGGTTAACCTGCATGGTCCCTACCTGCTGTGACAACCAAAATCCTGATAAGTAGGGGAGGTGGGAGCTATACTAGGCTCCTAAATCTTTTCACTGCTTCTAGTACACATATAAAGTAGTTATGCTGTCTCCATTCTTTATGGCATAAAGTACAAGGACAAATTTGGGGTCAAGTTCCATCCTAGCTCACGACTGAGGCCAAGTATGTGTAAATAACCACATTCTATCTGTTTGCAATCCTTTAGGGACTTTTACTATACCTTTTAAGGACTTTGGGATGTCATAGTATCTTTCTTCCATTCATTTTTGCTTTTTCCACAAGTATATGGAGAGAATTAATGGTCCGAGCCTGTTTGGAGGGGCTCCGTTCCTACTACCCTTAACTGACATTCGGATCTCCACTTTGTTACCCTATAACGAGAGGGAGTATCCCCTTTCCTCAAGAGCCAAGTAAGGGGGTTTCCCCTTGCCCCCTAAAACAGTCGCCCCTCAGCGGCTCTTTATCTGGTTCAATGGTGCCCCCATCCGGTTCTTCTATTCAGGGGCCACCCAAACATCAAAAGGGTGAATTAGCCACTCATGCAAAGAGCAACAAGCAATATTTGTAGACTCCCTTATGTTGAATCATGATTGGCAGACCCCATTGAGCTCTGCCTGCCCCTTTTCTTAAACCTGAGAATTGTGACCTGGGGGGTTGGCTACCTGATTCCTGTATCTTTCTGTATGCTGGCCCCCTCAAACTTGTAGATCAGCAATAAGCCATAGGCCTAAGAAGTTACCACCCAATCAGGGTTCCTGAGGCCTTAGAGCAGATATCTGAAAGGAGGCCTTTCCCAAGGTCAGTGGGGACAACAATCTACTGTCCCCCAGATGGCAGGATCCTTCCAGAGAAAGGACAGTTGCTTGACACGAAATGCCCCTAGCTTAACTTCACTCTTGAGCAAGGTCCTCCTAAGTGGATACCAGCCCTCTGAGGACCAAATAGATAGAAGGGCTCCTGCCTTTTGGGGTGGGCTGGAACAAAGCAGGCTCATTCAGTCTCAGCACCCTTTGGGGGGAGGGGGGAGGAGTACCCCCACCCTCCCACTAAGTAAAAAAAGGTTAGACTAGTGAACCGCCTGGCAGATGACCAGGCATAAGCTGATATGCCTGGTGTTGCAACCTCTTTGGGTGGAGGAGGGAGGGGGGTGCAAATATTGCATCAAACCAGCTGTCCAATAGATAAATGCTCCATCAGCACCAGACCTTAGTTAGTATTCTTGGTAATAAACCAAAGTTCACTCACTTCTCAGACTGGAGCCTTCTTGTTGATGGACTGGCACTTCCCATATGTCCATTTTGAGTGCTCTTAGGGAACTTGATGACTCGCCTGTGCAAGTGACCCCACCCCATTCTACCATGTACTATGTTAAAGGACTACTCTATTTGAGGGAACTCCTTGACTACATTCTGAAAACCTCAAAAGAGCATGGGCAGCCAAGGATATGCAAGTGTTTGATGAGGAAATGGGTGGGCCTCTAGACCCACCTCTTCATTCTTTGCCATGTTTGACCCTGAAAGGCTCCTTGAGTTTGTGCAAGATGGCTGATATTGCTACCGTTTGAAGGCATTAATGCCATTAAGGTGGAAGTGTTACCACTGCTACTGCTTTGGCCATGCTAATAGGTCATGTAGATATACCAAGTTGTGTCATTCCCAAATCTGTGCTAATCTTCAAGGCCATACATGATAAAGTGTGTTGTGTAATCCAAGTGTGTGAATTGTGGCTGATTGCACCCTGCATCTTCTAAACATTGCGATTTGTATCTTTTCACAAAGGAGGTCACAGCCATCCACCCTAAAGAGGGAATTTCAGTGAGAGGCGAAAGACTTGGTCCTTTCACAACCTTGGACTTCCTATACCTCTTCTCTTAAAATAGCACCCTCCACTCCTGCCCCTTCAGTCGTATCAGCACAGTATCTTCCATGCCCCCAAGGAACCCTTCTGTGGGTTCTACCCCCTCCTGGGGCCACCTTGGTCTGGCTGGCAGGTTAAATGGTGCAAGCCTTATGGCCAATACTTGGTCCCCTTCCACCCCCCTGTGTAAATGCTTTGAAGAAAGAGCAGCCCAAGAAGGTGGCAGTGGGCACTTGTAAGATTTTCCTCGAAACGAGGCCAGCCTGGAACAGGACACGGCACTACCTGTCGTCACTTTCTCTCATAAAGACTGGGGAACTCCAACCCAAAAATTGCGCTGCCAGCAGAAGGATTCAAAGTAGGAGATGGAGAAGTCTCATGTATTGAGCCAGACCTTCTCTGTTAAGTCCTTGGATGTAACAGAACCATTCCAGGCTAATGGCCCTTGGTGGTCTGTCTCCGAGGGGCTTACAGCCATCCCAGTGAGGGTCTTCTCCTTGAAGAAGGCCTGCAAGTCAGTTTCCTACAATGAAATTGCCGTGGACTTGAGGATAGTTTGCAAGAGCTGAGTAGGCTTAACTCCTCCTGTTCACCCTTAACAGTTTGTTTTCAGGAGAGCATGTTTAGGTGCACACCTGTTCATCCTCTTGAAGCATAATGGTTTTGCGACTCCCCCCCACCCTGGGTTGGGAACTCAGGCGGTGGATACGCAATTCACACATGTTTACATTCTCTCTTTGGGCTGTAAATACTTCCTTACGGGGGGAGTTGGGGTAGCTACATATGGGCAGGAGGCACCCTGTCATTTTGGTCTATATTTTACCATCAGCTGACCTCTATTGGGTGGCTTTCCTTCACATCATGGCATGGCATGGAGACTTGAGACTGGAACTAGACATCCAATCCCAGGAGCCGAGTCCTAGTAGACCACACTGTTTTAAAACTACTTGCTCTTCCTACCTTGACCTGTCTTTGTTTTCTCCCGGATGCACACTCAAATTTTGGCTGTGAGTTGGTTGATGACCTTCATGGCAGTGATCACTTTCCCATTCAATGTCTTTTCCTCAGTTGCTGCCATCTGAGAAACTGCCTCTTTGGTGGCCCACGTTTGAGGACATGACCGATTTCTATCTCAGTCAAGGAATTTAGATCTGTTGATGAGGCTGTTGAGTTCTTTGGTACCCGCATCACCATTGGCTTGACTATTCCTATCATGTCTGGCTGTTTTTCAATTTTGCATGCCATCCGTTTCCTTGGTACGTTCAAAAGCAATATGCCTATATTGGCTATGAGTGCCGCCTAACTGATTTCACCCTGGGTGAATTTCATCAAGCAAGATCTTGATTCAGGACACCATTCTTTGACACACAGGTGAACAAAGCATCACCTTTTTGTTTAACAGGATCAGGACAAAGGATATCCTCCCAGATTCCTGGTGAATGGTTACCATACTTGCTTATCGCAAGCAGGGAGATATCACTCTACCTCACTCAATTTCTCATAACTCTCTGTAGATGGAGAAGTTGGTTAATGTCATTTTCTCATAGTTCCCTGTTTTATCTGTATTTGCTCTAAGAATATGTAATGATCTGCCTGGTGAATACACTCTTCCCCTCCCTTGGGGCCTTCAAGCATGTCTTGAAGGTTCACCTCTTCTCTCTCATTTTTCCTTAGTCGATAGATTAGCGTTCTGTGAAGACATTTGACCTTACAGAATGCCATGTAAAAATCATTATTATTAAACATTGATATATTTTTTGCCTTCATTGGATTACCCGTGCTTCTTCTATCAGTGATACTAATAACCCCTTCCTTCCCTTCCTATACGGTCCCCCAGGGTGTGAGTGAGGCTGTGCTGGAGGCATTTGCGCAGCTCTTCCGCGCGGGGCTAATCTACCGGGGAGCATACATGGTGAACTGGTGCTGCACCCTTGAATCCTCCATCTCTGACCTCGAGGTAGAGACCCTGGAGGTGGAGACCCCCCAGCACCTTACCGTTCCTGGTCATGAGAGGCCCATCCTCTTCGGTCTCCTCTACAACATCCGGTACCAACTCCTCGACTCTGGTAACTTGCTCCCCTTCTTTGGGTTTGAGTCTCAGGGAGTGTGTGTGTGTGTGGCAGGGGTCTCCATTATTCCTAATAAAAAAAGGAAAGAAAAAAGGGTCTTTCATGGTCGTGGAGACCTGGCAAAGGGACTTCCCTTGTCATGGAGACCGGAAAAAGGGTCTTTCCTTCTCATGGATACTGGGAAAAAGGTTTTCCCTTTGTCATGGTGACAGAAAATGTTGTTCCATTGTTATGGAGACCTCAGGATTGATTTGACCTGTATGTTGCCAATCTCAGTGGGGACTTAGTTTAATGTGGAATCCAAATGACAAAATTGGGACCCCCATCCATTGACTAGCCATGCTCACTTCCCACATAGTTCATGAATCCCATGACCCTGGAGATGGCATGGATGAATCTCCTTTAGCCTGATGAAAGGACTCTATTAAAAGGAGTTCTCCCATTCTCTTCCCTTAATTTCCTTGCCAATTTTTTCAATCTGCTTCTCCACCTTCCACATATTTTCATTCCCTCCAACTTCACCAATTTCTGTACAAGCTTTTCACACACTTTTGGGTAGAGATGCCCTAGTTTGTTTTCACTTAGTTTTGCATAGTGATAATAACTCCTGGTACTTATATATCCTTTCTGGGTTTCTGTTTGACATCCACTCCCCTCTCAACCCCCTGGAGATATTGGGTATGAAAGCAAGTGATAGTGCCTCCAATTTTAGTACTGAAATGGGTTATCTTGGCCATTTATCCAGCGAATTTTGCACTTTGAAGAGGCAAGGGCCTCACTGAGTGAAGCACATAGCCAGATTACAGCAAAGTTAAGCCACACCGGGTGCATTTAGTTGCCAGATGGAGTCTCAATTTGTGTTGACTTTATGATGGCAGCCATATGCTGTAGGTACCTGTGGTTCAGAGCCCACGTAAATTTGTAGGTCGCAAATTGAGAAATTAATGACATCTTAAAAGAGAGTAGATTTATGACCAAAACCTACCAAATGAGTGTGGATCAGTGACAAATCTCATACCAAATGAGTGAGGAGTGGGGGTAAAGCCCCCTGTTTTTTTTGCGTGTATTTCCAGTCATCCTCAAGATCTAGGAGCTTTTTTATGACCAGCATTTATCATCAGCTCTCATTTGATTTTGTGCTCCTACTTTTAATCGGGAAGTAAAGAAGTAGTAATATGGGCATGTGTGAAGAATGGTCAGGGTGAAAGAAATGTTGGGAGACTGCATAAAAGGGTGGTTGATTATGCAAATGAGTGTTTGAGAGAGAAGGGACTCGTTTGTGTCTTATGGATTTCACACCTCCACTCTGTTTAATTCTAGCCAGTTGTTAAAGTTCTCACTACATTCGCGGATGGAATTATAGCCTCCCTATAATCTAGTTTAAGTACATTCTAGCACCAGGTGGTTGGTGTTTTGCGGGGCGGTGTGGCATGCTTGACTTGGGCGAGTCCTGCATTTCCCATTGATGTAGGTTTACTGCTGTTCTTGCAGTCTTTGATCTCAAGTTGTTTGCTGCTGTCTATTGTTTTCTGGTTGCTGTCTGGGAGTGGCTGTGTGGGAGGTCTGATCCTAGGTTTCCACCTTCAGGGATGTTAGATTCCCATCGCGTTTACCAGGATGACATCGAATGAGAAGGGAGAAGTGGATGATGTGTATGATAAGTGTGCTTGGGGTCTTCTGCCCAAGCATACACCCTAACTGGGCATGATGCTACTGCACATACCACCCCATCGCTTTGAATGGCCATTTGGTTTTCACAACACGATGGGTCTCTTTGTGTTGGCTGGAGCATAAATGGCCGGATAATTTCCTTGTGGCCTTGATCTTTTTACTTCAATTTTTGGCCTCTGTTCCTCTCTTGTGTGAGGCAGTGGGACCCCAGATACATCACCAGATCCAGGAGGGGGATTGAGTGAGTGTGTGTGAAGGTAGGGCAGTCAAGGATGTTTAGTGTTGTCCGGGTCTTGGTTCCATGTGATTCATGTTGCTGTCAGGATGAGGTTTATTCTGTGCAAGGAGAGATAAGTGGACTAATTTAGTAGTGGCAGTAGTCTGCGCCTCCTGTGTATTGATTTCTGTTTATTTGGGGAGTTGGTTCATTTAGGAGGTTGTTTAATTGTGTGCGGATGAGGGTAGTGTGGATGTAGTTTATATTAAAGTGTGGTTTGGTGGGTTATTTTACTGGAGTTTGCGCTTAGGCTACTATTTTGTGTTTTTTTTCTGTGAGGTTGTGGTTGGGATAGGGTTGATTTAGTGCTTTTCTGGTGTTGAGTTTCTATGATGTTTGAATGGGCTTCAATTGGCATTATTTAGGTTTCTGCCTGTAAGAGTGGGATAGAATTGGTTTGTGTGCAATCTGTGACATTTTGGAGTGCTATATTTTATACTGTTTGGAGCTTTTATGCATTTCTTTGGTATAGTGTTGGGTGCCAAGCTGGTGCTCAATGATTGATGGAGGTGTGGATGTTTGTATAGTGTGATTAGTAACTCCTGTTGTCAAAAAGTGACGTTTGCTAGTGCTTTTAGAGCATTGTTTCCATGTGACCTTACTTATATTAGTTATATGTAGAGTGAAGGTCATGTGAGTGTGGAGTGGAATTCTTAGGAGGGTGTAAGTTTTGTTTAAGAGTAGGACTTATATGTTGTGATTGGTGTTTTATTACTTCATCAAAGTCTGGTCTGAAGAGTGTCACTGATGATTGATTTCAGGGCAGAGGCTGTCATTCGGCTTTGTGAGAACCATTGTTCCACTGTGTTTGTATGTATTGTTTTAGTGTTTTGGTTGCCATAATGGTATTTGGGTGTTGTGCTGTTATCAACATGTCTGTGTAGGTGGTTGTTTTATATAATTTGGTTTTGTGGTTACAGAATGTTGGGAGTGAATAGATTGAAAAGTCTGGGTGAGAGGAAGGCACCCTGAAAAACAGTCATTAAGAAGTGGTAGTGTGTCCTTTCTGTATAACTTGCCCTTGTCTGCCTGCCGAAGATGAAGTTTGTTAGCCATTTTTCATTATGTAGTGGCATTGATGCGTGATGACTACTTGGTGGGAAAGCGATTATAATAAATAATGAAGGAAAAAAGTAGATGCTGAAATGCCACATTTGTGAGATGCAAAGGTGTGGGGTGAAGTGTTTAAGTCTTTCCTCAAACACATCGATTCCTGTTCGCCTTTGATCAGTAGATTCGTTTGTGGATTTCACTTGTTGGATTATCCCTTTCTTGATAGACTCGCTTTCGGACAAAGCATTTTCTACCCTTCCCCCTCTCTGCTCTGCATG
Organism: Ceratothoa steindachneri; assembly: GCA_963969495.1. Lineage (NCBI taxonomy): Eukaryota > Metazoa > Arthropoda > Malacostraca > Isopoda > Cymothoidae > Ceratothoa > Ceratothoa steindachneri. The sequence goes on along the minus strand of OZ018317.1, from coordinate 183,447,731 downwards.
AATTTTGCAACCCCATGCATGGGCACTGGCTCCCAAGGGCAGCTTTACTAACCTAATCTTACTATTTCTTATTCCTGGTGAGAATTCACTCCCGGGGGAGGGGCTTTTAATTTATCCTCTAAGCCTCGGTCATGACAGCTGAATGGAAAATGGCAGGGCTTAGTCGAGCGAAGGTACTCCACATTGGATTTGATTAGTTGTGGAAAGGGAATCCAACATGCCCTAGGGCCAACGCTGCGTCTGTTGCCTATGACATCACGCCCCATGGTGGTTCGGGTCCCAAATTAATGTGGGTCCATTCATTGAGATAGACATCGTACAGTTGGGGGAAAGGGAAGTTGCCCACCTCAATACAGTATTCTCTCTGCCATTGGTTCTCCTGTCCGTCCATCTCCGTTTAGTGATGGTGCCCCCCCCCCCTCCTCTCTGGCTTGCCTAATGTGGACTGTCAGGGCCTCTCCCCTCCTGACATTGTCCACATTGTCTCCCCACCCAGCCTCGCCCCTTTGTTGCGTGGTCTGTTTTTGCTGAGGCGTCTTCCCTGCAGATGCGACTGTGACTGTGAGCACGACGCGTCCAGAGACGGTGCTGGGGGATACGGGACTCGCCATCCATCCCCACGACCCCTGCAACTTCCACTTGATTGGCAAGAGGGCGCGTCACCCCTTCACGGGGCGCCCACTACCAATCGTCGCCGACAAGACGGTCAAGAGGGACCTAGGCACAGGTGAGTCGACAAGGCGGTCGTCCGTCGTTATGGAGACAAGTAAGGGAATGCTGTTTTATCATGAAGAGAGAAAGGTCCTATGTTGTCATGGAAATGAGGGAAGAGTCATCTGATTCTATGAAGATGGGTGTTTTCCATGGTCATGGAGGCACAGAAAAGGCCATTCTTACAGAGAAAGTTTCTACAGGTTTTTATAAATATGGTTACAGGCAGGAGGTTGTCACTGATGGTATAATGAAATAAACTGATTCCCCACACACAACCTTGCTTTACTGAAGGAATTTTTTAAATGAGCACACTATAAATTTCTATAAGTTTACATATCTAAGATACACAACAATTCAGAATCATAAGAAACAAAAAGACTCACTAAAGAAGGCAATTAATGTAAGGTTGATAATACTAATAACACAATTAGAAGGGTCATTCAAAGTGCTTGCATGAAGATGAGTATTACCAAACACGAGTTTCAAACTGTTCGCCTTATCAAGGAAAGGTATGTGAACTATGATGGAAAAAAAGGTGTGAATTACATCATTGTATATATATACAGGGTGTCCACAAAGTCTGGGTACATAGGGGATAAATACATACCTTTAGAACAAAACAATTTTATTTAATTATAATGTTAAGAAATTCTATTTTCAATATGATTTCCATTATTTGCAATGCATAATTTGATGCGCCTTGCTAAATTCTTGTGAACTCGATTGAATAGGTGTACATTGCCGTCGATTTCAGCACACTGACTGATAATGCGTTCTCTCAAGTGGTTTAGATTTGCAATCTTCATTGAGTAAACTTTCTCTTTTAACATACCCCAGAAAAAGAAATCAAGGGGAGAAAGGTCTGGTGAACGAGGGGACCACTACACATGACCTCTTCTTCCAATCCAGTGAGTAAAAGTGCCATTCAGCCAATCTCTAACATTTGTAGCAAAATGGGCAGGGGCTCCATCCTGCTTAAACCAGTCCGGAAGTCCCTCGCCTAGGCGCTCAATTTAAGGCATTAATTTGTCTCTCAACATGTTCAGATAAGTCTCACCGGTTACATGTTCATCAAAGAAGAAGGGTCCTAGCACATGAGCTACTACACCACACCATCACCTTTTGGCAGCTTTGCTGTTTGGATGGATCCATCCAATGTGGATTGTCTTGAGACCAGTATCGAAGATTCTGTCTTTTGACTTCACCATTGACATAAAACAAAGCTTCATCACTGAACAACAAAAGGTCTTTAGTAAAATTGATATTTTCATACAATTTATCTGAAAACCATTCGCACATCTGCATTCGTCTATCGGGGTCGTCTTCACTTAAGTGATGCAATATCTGTAATTTGTACGGATGGAAATTCTGCTCTACCAGGATTTTGTGGATAGTTGACCTTGGAACACCTAACTCCATGGATGTCCGACGAAGTGATTTCTTTGGGCTAGCAGCAATCTTGGCCATGACAACCTCTTTCGTTTCGTCTGAAGTCTTTGGTCGCCTGGAACAGGGTTTGTCCAAGACACTGCCTGTTTCTTTAAACTTTGTGACCAATTTCCCGACGGCAGTAAAATAAATAGGTTGCCGATCAGGGTGTCGAAGACCATCCTTCTCGTCCACTTAAGAGTACCAACTCGATTCTTTCTTCTTTAGACAGAGCCATCATTCGATCTGAGTGCCCCCCTTCCTTCCATCAATAGATGATGCGGTTTTTGTTTGCCTTTTGATATTTGTTTTTTCTTTTGTCTTTTTGGAAAAAATATTTCTCCTTGTTAGGCCAAAAACTGAAATAATAGTTTGTAATTTTGATGACTTATGCCCTTGTTGGGAGTCACAGATTAGTTCCATAAAAAAGAGCCTCTGATTGCAGAGTTGGAATACCCTGTATAAGTATGAATACTGCAAACACCCTGTATAAAATTTGAGACATTGAACACCCTGTACAAGTAATACAAGATTAGCTAAATATTTTGATCTTCACACTGAATCCAGTGACAATCAAAGTGGATACAGCATTGGATTTCTGACTTGGAGGTTAGAAATCCAATGAATGATTGTCATTCTGCTCTTTATGTCCATTTCATTATCCGGTCAGAGATCTCATTCTTGATCTGAGGTACGAATGGTGTCACCTACAATTAAAACAATGCAAATACTTTATTTCTCATTTCTTTATGGCCACAAATTTTTCTGTTTTTGTAGGTACTAGTCCATACACAAGGGCTCTTCAAAAAGTCCCCCCCCACTGGGGGGTTAAGCTTGTTATCCAGAGGAGCTCCACTTCCTCCCGGCCTGAATGAAAATTAGGGAAGCTCCATCACTGGGTCTACTTGAACTCTCTGATGGGGTCTGGGAAAGTTGATGCACTTTCCTCTCATCCTTTATCAACACTACTTTACCTTTTTTAATATTAGCATCATTCTTATTATTATTTATTAGTTTTTAATTATTATTATTTGGTATTATTTATTATTATTACAGCTATCCCCTCAACCTTTTCTAACCGTCACTTTGTACTAGGTGGACTGTTCCCACCTTGATAGAGTTTGATCTGCTAGCCATGGTACTTTGGTATCACCTAGCACCAGGGTATGATAATAATAGGTGATCTCCCACCCTACTTGTTAATTGACTGGCCTATCTCTACTTCTCTTTATTACATACCCTCTTGCCCCCTTCCAAACTTGCCTTCTCTTTACCAATGGAGGTTGGTCCACTGGCCCTAGACAAAATAAAGTGCCTTTGATAGGGACCTGTGGTACCTTTGGGCAGAATGACCACATTGAGGCCCTCCCAGAGCTGGACATGTTCCCATAGTTGACCCAGCCCCAGATGGCAGGATCTTGCACAGGGTCAAACTCTGACTCGGTGCTAAACAACGAACCTGAGTCTGCCCCTATGCAAGCTTCCCCTCAGGTGGCTCGGGCCCCTGAGGGCTCACAAGGAGAGGGACCTCCTCCCCTGACCAGTGCATCCTTAACAACCAAACTCTTATCTATCTCTGGGAAGGATCTTGCTGAAGCTGGTCCATCCGGCCTAGGGGGCTCCTAGAGGTGAAAAGAAGTGGGTTCACTCCATATTCCTCTCCCTCCGCGGGTACTGGTCCACTGCCGCTTCTGCAAGCAACCAGACCAAGGTCAGCACGTCTGGCTCCTAGGCACTAATAAAGACCAAAGTCACAAGTGTGGAGCCTTGATTATATCAGGACCTCTGATGCAGATACTACCTTGCTTTTGGCCCACTGGCTTTAAACTCTTCCAGGTTATTCGCTCCATTGATGGTAGCATTTTGGCTGAAGGTGACCCGTTTCTCGGATGTTAGCCTTTTGCCGAATGCATCAGACCCTCCAAGGCAGCCAATTAATGGCTCATGGTGAGTGTGATGCCGCACTTTAAAATGAACTTTGTGAAAGGGTTGGTTTATGCGAGGAACTTGTGGACTACTCCATAGAAGACCTTAGAGCTGACCAAACATCGGGTGGTCAGGTCAATGTGTGATGAGAAAACTGGGGAGAGGGGAGCTTGTCACGTTTGACTGCGACAAACTACCTCAGTCAGTGCTTGTCGGTTAGTATTGCTACCGCGTGAAGGCATCCATACCAATGCCGCAGAGGTGCTACTACTGCCACTGCTTCGGCTATACTAATTACTCTTGTAGATGCGCAAAGTCTGGGTTACCCGAAGTCTGTGTAAGTTGCTCCAAGGGCACACACGATAAGTCCAAATCATGTGTGGCCAAGTGTATAAGTTGTGGAGAGCCGCACCCCAATTCTTTGAAGCAATGTGGTGCATATTTCCTTGAAAAGGAAATCCTGGCTGTTCAGGCCCAGTATTGTCTCTCACTAAATGGGGTGATGGTGAGCCCAAACTCCCCTGATAAGTCCTTGGAGGCGACAGCGCCTTCAGCGCATTGTCCGGCCAACAGTGCCTGGCAGGGTTAACAAAAACCAGAAATTTTTGAAAAAACCCAGGTTTTATTGTTTTTTTTCAAATTTGTTTAAAAAAAAATAAACAAACAAATGCTACAAGCATTAGAATAACATAGAAAAAGAATAGCTATCTCTATTTTTGTAATATTAATAATTAATTAGTTTAATAATTATATTAAGTTAAGGACCGATCATTGATCGAGAATTGTGGGTACCCATGATAGCCATAACCTGTAGAAAGAGAGATGAATTATAAGTCAGTATCAGAATCAGAGAAATAATCTTAATTTGATAAATATTTGTTGAAATTATAACATAAATATGCATTTTAAATAAAATTTGATACATATTTGTTTAAATTATAAACATAAATATGTATTTTGAATAAAACAATGATAAATAGCGTTCATTTCTTATAAAAAAAAGTGTAATTTTGAAATAAACAAAAAAAACTGGTTTTATTCTGGGGTGTTTCAAAGCTCAGTTTTTTAAAAAAAAACAAAACAAAAAGGCTAAAAGCATCAGAATAACATAAGAAAAGAATAGCTATCTCTATTTTTATATAATATTAATAATTAATTAGATTAATAATTATATTATAGTAAGAAAAGATCACAGTAACGGATCACTGATCAAGAATTGTGGGTACCCATGATAGCCATAACCTGTGGAAGGAGAGAGGAATTATGAGTCAGTATCAGAATCAGAGAAATAATCTTAATTTGATAAATATTTGTTGATTATATCATAAATATGCATTTTGAATAAAATAATGATGAGTAGCATTCATTTCTCGAAGAAAAAAAAGAAGTGTAATTTTGCAAAACCCCCGTCCCCACAAACTCCGTTTTTTTCAAATTTCACTTGAAAAAGCCCCCCTAAAACCCAGAAATGAAACAGATTTTTTTTAGTTTTTTTTTTAATTTGCCCAACCCTGGCATCCGGAGTTCTGCCTCCGGGAAGCGTACAGCCATTCCCATGGGGGTCTTCTCTTCGAAGAGGGCCCCCACATCTCCGAGCTAGGCCTGGAGGGCATATTCCTTCAATGGAATTGCCGTGGACTCCGGGCCAACTGGGAGGAGCTGTGGAGGCTCTTCTCCTCCTGTTTCCTGTTAGCTATCGGTGTTTTTGGATCTGGAGGAGGCCTATGATACCGCATGGCGATACGGGATCATGGAGACTCTCCACACGATGGGGGCGAGGCAACGCCTCCCAATGTTTATATCTGAATTTTTGCGAGCTCTTCGATTCCGCGTACGGTTGGGGGCGGGGGGGAATTCCCTCTCCGGCCCAATGGAGAAACATTTTTTGTGTCCCGCAGGGAAGTTTCCTCAGTGTCACGTTCTTTGCCCTGAGCATGAACGGCATCACCTCGGTGCTGGGCCGCAAGATGTTCTCGCTACGCTCTACGTGGATGACCTTTCGATCTCTTGGCGCGGCCTCGATGCCAACTCTGGAGCGTCGACTCCAACAGGCATTGAACCGCGTCTCTCGCTATGCCAAAGAGCACAGGTTTCGGTTTGCCTTGGCCAAGACTAAAGTGGTGCGTTTTGCATCCATCCACGGCTACACCCTGACCCAGACTTGTTTCTCAATAGAACAATAGAAGTGGTGGACTCGCACCGTTTCCTTGGTCTTGTATTTGACCGACTCCTCCTGGTAGGCTCATATTCGCAGCCTTAGGGTCTCTTATACCCGCGCCATGGATATTCTCCGCTCCGTGACGTTCAGCGCTTGGGGCGCTGATAGGGCTACTGCCTTACTTTTTTATCGATCCTTTGTTCGTCCGAAGCTAGACTACGGATGCGAGTTTATGCATCTGCAGCCGACCGTGTATTGGGGAAGGTGGACTCGATCCACCACACCGGCCTTCGCCTGGCGACCGGTGCCTTCCGCATTTGCCGATTGAGAACTTACTTGTTAATGCTGGGGAGATGCCACTCGCTTTGCGCCGTGCACAGTGCATTATTCGCCTGTACACGTGAGCCCGGCCCCTCCCTCAGTCGCCAACAGCGCTCACTGCATCCACAGCTGATCTTGACGGTGTCTATGCCGCCGAGAGACGCCAGTCATATCCTAAGCCCTTTGGGTTTAGTGCTAGGTAACTCCTTCGAGAGCTAGGCATAGCTCTCTAGATCTCGTGCTGGTGGCGCCCCTGGTTGTGCCCAGGACGCCACCCTGGAGGGTACCTTCTTTGAATATTTGTCGCCACGCCTCTGTGCCCAAAGTTTCTACAGCGCCGGGTTGGCTTCCACGCCGTATCCCCTCTGTTTGAAGTCAGTGGGGCTCTGCCAAGCGCTGCGTCTGTCTTCACGGCCGAGCTGGTGGCAATACACCACTCGGTACGGTACGGGAGATTACGCGACGTGCCCGGTTCGGAGACCGGATTGTGATCTATAGCGACTCACAAAGTGCTCTGAGTGCTCTTGGGGCATTGGAATCTCCGCATCCCCTGGTTCGCGATATCTGTGACGCCACGGTTTTGGCAAGCCGGGCTCATTTCGAGATTATCTTCTGCTGGTTTCCAGGATATGCAGGAATTGCGGGGAATGAGGGCGCCAAAGAGTCCGCCAGCACTGGGCGACCAGACCAGCGCCTGGCTCTTCCTCACACCCACTACATGACAGGAGTCAGGGCAGTCATTCCGGCTGCTTGGAAAAGAAAATGGTGAGACTGATGAGGGAAACTTAAGTTGCGTGCCATTGCCCCGTGATTGTTCCCATTGACCCCCTCTCACCCTACTGCCGCGACTGCTTCAGGTTGCTTTGTCTTCGAATTGGACACACTCGTGAGATGCACCGGCCTACTCCATACAGTGATGACTGCGTTGTGCCCCAGACTGTTTGGCACATTCTTGTTGAATGTCCCAGTCTGGGTGAGCTTCACCCACGTTACCTTCCCTGGTACCGGGACGAGCGAGCGGGGTCGCTGCCGTTTGCCCCTTGTCCTCTGGATGGGTTCGTGTACATAGACTTGTGGACTATCTGACTTTTTGGAGGAGCCTCGACTTCTCTATTTTATTTGACTTTCTTTGGTGTTGTTTGCAGGATCCTGTGCTGGGGGGAAGCCCTCCTCCCCACTGACCTCCGATTTTGATTCCTGCTTCTTGCCTTTGTTGTTTGTTAGCTTTTTTTAATTTTGTTTTTGACTTTGGTTTGGCTTTCAGGAATTTTCAAGTAGGCTTTTGTACTTGATTGAACTTTTAATTAGAGCGCTTTATGCCTTGGATGCCAGTAACGAGATGGGCGTGTAACCCCCTCTTCCCCCCCAAAATTATGTTTGATGTTAAAAGAGCTCTTTTAATTTGTTCTCAGAGTCCTCAGTTTTATAGAAATGGTTTAAATGGATGGTATCATCGCTTGCCAAAGTGTTTTGACCTCAATGGAGCTTATGGTAAAAAATAGAATTGATTCTGTTCTTTGTTTTAATTTTATTCAATTTTTTTCTAGGAACTTGTATGTATGTGTGTGTGGATGCCAGTGTATGTGTACATGTGCGTTCTTAATGTGTGGAGATGAAGTAGGCCTCAACTGCCTAGAACTCCTTACTGGAGGAATTTAGGTAAAGAGCTGTGAAAGTTCGCTCCACTGATAACTTGATTCGTCGCTTGATCACACCTCTTGTATGGCAGCAAGTCATTTAGCGGAAATCCTCGTCCTTAAACACTGATGATATCTTAAGTGTCTATACTTTGTGCATTAGTGTCATAAATCCCATAGCTATTTATTGCAGATCCAAAGGGCAATAACATGCCTCCATGCAGGGTTGGCAAAAAACACAAAATTTTGAAAAAGCCCAATAAAGCCTGTTTTAAAAAACCCCCCTGGGTTTTATTGTTTCTTTTTTCAAAAAACAAATGCTGCAAGCATTAGAATAACATAGAAAAAGAATAGCTATCTCTATTTTTATATAATATTAATAATTACTTAGTTTAATAATTATATTATAGTAAGAACAGATCACTGATCAAGAATTTGGGATACCCATGTTCCATGATAGCCATAACCTGTAGAAGGAGAGATGAATTATTATGAGTCAGTATCAGAGAAATAACCTTAATTTGATACATATTTGTTGAAATTATAAACATAAATATGAATTTTGACATATTTGTTTAAATTATAAACAAATATGAATTTTGAATGAAATAATAAGTAGCATTCATTTCTTAAAAAAAAAAGTAATTTTCAAATTTCACTTGAAAAGGCCCTTTAAAACCCGGGAATAAAACCCAGGATTTTTAGGGCTGGTTTTTTTTATTTGCCCACCCTGCCTCGATGCATTGTATGAGGAGAGAAGTCTCTTCCTGCATATCATGTCCCTTGTACTCCGGACGAGTTCGTGCACATTGACTGGTGGACTTACCAACTTTTTGGGGGAGGCTAGCCTTCTCCCCTTTATTTAACTAGTTTTTTTTTTACCTTCCTTTTTTTTTTTATTGTTCTTTTTTCATTTTACTATTTTAAAGTAGCCTAGTACTAGGCACTGGTAAGTACGGCGGCTTATACCTGCGGAGGCAAAAAAAAATAATCCTGCATATCATCTGCTTGAGCCGCATTTTCCCCCTGCAAGACTGATAAAGCAGATCCTATAACACCCTCACACGCTCCTCCCGATTCTCGTCTCTCTCTCTCTCTCTCTCTCTCTCTCTCTCTCTCTCTCTCTCTCTCTCTCTCTCTCTCTCTCTCTCTCTCTCCGATCAAATTCACTGCCTCTTAATAAATTCGCGTCTTCGTCTCTCTTTCTCATCCCACACCAATTAGAAATTCATGCAAGCCATTTAATTTATGCAATTGACATGAGCCCTTGATGTGTCATATCAAAAGAATGATTCACATGACATGATATGAACTCATTTACGCCCTGCACCTTGAGAGGGAGACGGTAGGAGGAAGGGGAGGGGGAAATATGGGGGTAAAAGGGCAACTGCTCAGCACCTCGGGGCAGAAATTATCCTTTGATCGTACTCGTGGGTTACTGCGTTGTCCGACCTCGTCTTTGGGGTCATTTGCGCCTCCATTTCATCCCGGATCTCCGTTGCAGGGGTGGTGAAGGTGACGCCCGCCCACAGCATCGCGGATCACGAGATCGCCGAGCGCCACGGCCTCGAGACCATCGAGATCTTCGATGACCGCGGCTGGATCCTCGCTAATGACGTCATCCCAGTGGTTAGCCCACTTTGCTCGCTGTAGGGTAGTTGATATGACTGTCTTTCCCTCCCCATCTGATGTCTCGTTGGCGGTGTTCAGGGACTCGGACCGGCGTGGGGGAGGGTATCGTGTATGATAGTCGTACTTGGCGGCACTGATTCGTCCGAGGAGGGTGGGGATAGCATGAGCCCTACCACTTCGGGGATGATCCCCTGACGTGAGGCATAGGTTTTCGTTGCCATGGTAGCTACATGTGAAAGTAGGTTATAACATAAGCGAACGGGCTCTGGGTGTAATCATCACAAACTGTTTTCCCACAAAGAGGAGTCGGTACACATCCAATAAAATGGCCTTGCTTTCACTGCAAAAAGCCCTGTCCCCCTAAGAGGATAGGGTGCTATCTTCCCCTCCCCCAGGTCACCCCGTGATTTGCTTTCCTGGTCGCTCTGCTGACGCGACTCGACGCTCGTCAGGCCCCAGCTTAGCCTCTTTTCCTTCTTTCTGACACCCTGTCTTCTTACCCTACCTCCTCGCTTTCCCTACAACCTCTCCCATAACTCTCTGATCGGCTTCTAATTTCACAGCGTAGTCGCCGACCAGCTTCCTCTCACCCAACTATCCCGGATCGGGGCTGAGGTGGGAGGGGGGCATCGTTCCCTCACCCCTGAGCTCTGGTCTGGGGTGGTGGGCTTTTAACAACTTGCTTCAACCCCACCCACACCTTCCTCACATACCCTTTCCTTCTCCTTTATCCGTCTATCAATTTTACGTTGTGCCCAAGGTGGAGCTGCCATGCTGATTGGTAGAGAGGCGAAGGTGACCCGTTTCTCGGACGGGAGCCTTTTGGCGATTGCGTCGAATCCCCCCGAGCAGGCCATCATTATTACCCTTCGGACTCTTGGTGGCATTTCTCTGAGTGTGACGCCGCACTCTACCATGAACTTCGTGAAAGGAGTGGTTTATATAGGGAACTCGTTGACTACTCAATAGATGACATCACCTTAGAGCTGGCCGACCATGGAGCGGTCAAGGTCGAGCGTGTGATGAGAAAACAGGTTGGGGCTTCGAGACCCACCATTACACTCTTCGTTACGTTCGACTTTTATAAACTCCCTCACTCGGTGGGTGCTAGTTGGTATCGCTACCGCGTGAAGGCATTCGTGCCACTGCTGCGGAGGTGCTACTACTATCACCGCTTCGGCTATACGAATCGTTCCTGTCGACGTGAAAGTCGGGGTTATCCGAAGTCTGTGTAAGTTGCTCCAAGGCCGCACACGGTGTCTAAATCGTGTGTCTGGTTAAGTGTGTCAATTGCCGAGATTCGCATCCCGCTTCTTCGAAGCATTGTGGTAGTTATCTTCTTCAGAAGGAAATCCTGGCCTTTCAGGCTCAGGATTGTCTATCATTTCGCGAGGCTAAGGACTTGGTCCTGGCGTGTCCGGCGCTGCCTGGGATGTCCTATGTCTAAATTAAAAAAAAAGGACCCTCTGCCCGTCCAGGCCTACGAGCATGGTCGTTTCCGCGCTTTTTTACCCACCCCAGGCGCTCCCCTGGTAAAGCTGGCGGCACAAAGGCTTCACATCCAGCCACGGCTAAAACAAGGGCTCCCCTCCCTTTTCCCTAGCGTGACCGCTTCCCGTAAGGCGAAACGGTTACGCTCCTCCCCCCAGTCGTTAGACTCACAGGAGGCAAAACGCCTGACGTTGGTCGTAAAGCCATCTTCCGGTGGCTCGGAGACGATGGATTCTCCAAAGGAGGGACCCCCGCTTTCGAAGCCGCCCCGCCTCTCTAAGGTTTCGAGGCGGGGGGAGGAAAAGACTCGCATGGCGAGCCCGACCTCCCTCAATAAGTCCTCGAAGGCGACGGCGCCTTCAGCGCCCGGAGATCTGCCTGCCGGAAGCATGCCATTCCCGTTAGGCTCTTCTCTTCGAAGAGGGCCCCCGCATCTCCGCCGAGCTAGGACTGTAGAGCATATTCCTTCAATGTAATTGCCGCAGACTCGGGGCCAGCTGGGAGGAGCTGCGGAGGCTCGTATCCTCCCGTTCTCGGTTAGCTATCTTTTTGCAGGAGGCAATGCTGGGCGCGTGCCTCCTGCTGACCCTCCCGGGATATGTGTTTTGTAACCCCACCATCACGTGATGGGGCTCGGGTGGGAGGATGCGCGATTTACACCCTGCATGATGTCTCAGTTCTTGTCTTAGCTTTAGATACTTCCTTTCAGGTAGTAGCTGTGCAGCTGCACCTGGATAGGAGCTATACTGTTATTTCCACGTATACTCTACCGTCAGCCTACTTCGATGCGCGGGACTTACGCCCCGTCGTGGCACGGTTGCCGAGGACTTTTTTCATGTTCGGAGATCTGAACGGTTGTCATCCCCTTAGGGGAGACTACTCGATTAATCCCAGCGGTCAGGTCCTTGCCGAGCTGGAGATGGGTGGCCTAAACGTGGATGATTTACGTCAAATTGCACGACAACCAATTCATTTTCCAGTCTCGATGTGTCTGTGCTGTGCGGATGCACAACCCGATTTTGGCTGGGGGTAGTCGATGACCTCCATAGTAGTGGTCATTTTCTCATCCAAATATCATTTATTGTCCGCTCCCACCCGAAAGCCCACCCCCTTGGTATTTGGCGCTGGCGCGATGGTCCGCATTTCAGGAAATGACTGATTTCTTTGTCTCAGTGGAGGAGTTTAGGTTGGTAAAGTAGGCCGCTGAGTTCTTCTGCAGCAACTTCATCGCCGTGGGCCTAACTACTATTCCTAGAACGTCTGGCCGTTTTGCACGCCGACCGCTCTTGTGATGTTCAGCAGAGTGAAGCACCTCTCAAACAGAATCGTTATGCGTACATGTGCTATAAGCGCTGCCCGAAAGATTTCACTGTCAGAAAATTTCTTCGAGCTATGGCTAGGTTCTGGTATGTTTCGAAACACGCCCGCCGCTCTTCTTGGCGGGCATACGTGTCTTCACTTAACGGGAGGACCCCTCTAGCAGAAGTGTGGAAGAGAATCAAAAGCATTCGGGGCAAATTCTCGCAGGACCCTCCTCCCATTCTCCAGGAGAACGGGACCGCAATCTCGGATCCCCGCGTCCATGGCGGAATCCTTCGCGACCGCATTCTCTAGTGGGGATGCTGATCCGCCAGCATTCAATGCGTGTCGTGATGTCACGATAGGCTGCCGAATGGACTTTACCTCGAGAGGCGGAGAACCCTTTAACGACAGGTTTACTATGAGTGAGTTGCCTTCCGCTCTCGCTTCGTGCGCGGACACCGCCCCTGTTCCGGACGATGTCTCGCACGTCATGCTTCGATACCTGGGTGAGCGAGGCATGGCCTTTCTATTAGATTTGTTAGATAGGTTCTGAGTAGAGAGTATCCTTCCAGACTCGTGGCGAATCGCTCGGTTTTCGCAAACTGGGGAGAGCACTCTACCACGGCCTTTTTCCGCCCAATCTTTCTAACCTCCTGCGTGTGCAAGTTGTTGGAGAAATTGGTAAATGTTAGATTAGCCTTTTTTAGAGGGTAGAGTAGGCCACCTGTCTTCCTCACAGTTCGGCTTTCGCAAGTTCCACTCCACGTCGGATGCTGTGCTCCCTCCGACTTGGAAAATGCCGTCTGCAATGCCTTCCTTCGTAGACAGCACTACGCCATGGTGTTCTTCGATCTGGAGAAGGATTATGATACCGCATGGCGATACGGTATCATTGAGACTCTCCACACGATGGTGTCGAGGGGACGCAACGGATTCTCAGAGATCGTCGATTCCGCGTACTTGTGGTGGGAGCCCTCTTCTGCCCAATGGAGCATAAAGATGGGGTGCCCGCAGGGAAGTGTCCTCAGTGTCACACTCATTGCGCTGAGCATCAACGCTATCACCTCGGTGCTGCCGGAAGATGTTCTTGCTACGTTCTACTTGGATGACTTGGATTCCAACTCTTGAGCGTCGACTCCAACAGGCATTGCACCGCGTCTCTCGCTCTGCTGAAGCGCACAGGATTCGGTTTTCCCTGGCCAAGAGTAAGGTGGTGCACTTCCAGCTGCCATCCACGGCTCCACCCTGACCCAGACTTATTTCTAAATGGGGTTCGCCTTTAAGTGGTGGACTCGCATCCTTTCCTTAGTCTTGCATTTGACAGAAGCCTCACCTGGGGGCTCATATTCGCTGCCTTAGGGTCTCTTGTAGCCGCGCCATGGATATTCATCGTTTCGTGACGTTCAGCGCCTGGGGTGCTGATAAGGATAATGCCTTACATTTTTTTAGATCCTTTGTTCGTTCTTAGCTCGACTACGGATGCGAGTTTTATGCATCCGCAGCCGAGCGTGTATTGCGGAAGGTGGACTCGATCCGTCACATCGGCCTTCGCCTGGCCACCGGTGCCTTCCGCACGTCCCACATTGCGAGCTTATTTGTCTATGCTAGGGAGATTTCATTGCTTCTGGGTCGGGCACAGTGCATTATTCGCCTGTACGCCCGAGCCCGGCGCCTCCCTCAATCGCCAACAGCTCTCAATGCATCCGCAGCTGATCTCGACGGTGCCTATGCTGTCGAAAGACGCCAGTCATCCCCTAATTCCCTTGAATGCCAAAGATTCTGCGAGAACTGGGTGACCAGACCAGCTTTTCTCTCTTCTTCACACCGATTACATTCCAGGAATACGGGCAGCTTTGCGGGCTGCTTGGCAAATATGGGATACAGTCGAGGTGAACTTAAAGTTGCGTGCCATTGCGCTACGATTGTTCCCATGGACCTACTCCATCAATGCCGCGATGGCTTCAGGTTGCTTTCTGTCCTCTCCAAATTGGACACACACTAGTAGGACTTCCCTAGTATGCAGTCGCCAGATGGACCCCTGAAATAAAAATAAAAAAATCTCCCCCAGTCCGTGTTCATCCCAAGGCAGTACCCCCCTCCTTTCGTTCACAAACTCCTTCCTTGCACTGCAACATCCACTTGTCCTTCTGCCACACCTCTTTATCCTAGCTGTCTTCACGGCCGAGCCGGTGGCAATACACCACTCGGTACGGGAGATTACGCAACGTGCCCGTTTCGGAGACAGGATAGTGATCTATAGCGACTCACAAAGCGCCCTGAGTGCTCTCGGGGCATTGGAATCTCTGCACTTCCTGTTCGCGATATCCGTGATGCCACGGTTTTGGCGAGCCGGGCGGATGTCGAGATTATCTTCTGCTGGGTTCCTAGACATGTAGGAATTGCGGGGAATGAGGGCGCCAAAGAGTCCGGCGACCGGACCAGCGTTTCGCTCTTCCTCACACTGACTACATGTCAGGAATACGGGCAGCTCTTCGGACTGCTTGGCAAAGAAGATGGGAGACGGTCGAAGGGAACTTAAAGTTGCGTGCCATTGCGCCGCGACTGTTCTCATGGACCTATCCCCCAATGCCGCGACGGCTTCAGGTCGCTTTCTGTCGTCTCCGAATCGGGCACACTCGTGTGACGCATCGCTATCTGATGGAGCGCTCGCCAGCGCCCTATTGTGACGACTGCGTCGTCCCCAGACTGTTCGGCACATTCTTGTCGAATGTCCCAGTCTGGGTGATCTTCGCGCACGATACCTGTCCCGGTACCGGGATGGGCGGGGTCGCTACCGCCTGTCCCTTGTACTCGGGACGAGTTCGTGCACATTGACTTGTGGACTTGTTGACCTTTTGGGGGAGGCCGGGCTTCTTCCCTTTATTTCCTCACACCGACTACATGGCAGGAATACGGGCAGCTCATCGGACTGCTTGGCAAAGAATATGGGAGACGGCGTCGAGGGACCTCCCCCCGACGCCGGAGATTGCTTCCTAATTGTTACGTTTTTCCCATTTTTATCATTGTTATTCTTATTTTAAAGTAGCTTAGTGCTAGGCTGTCGCGATTCGGTGACTTATGCCCAAGTGGGCAGTCGCCAGATGGGCTCCGTAAACAAAAACAACTTTATCCTAGCCTTCTATATTCTATAAAATACTAGGTATTATATTCTAGCTTCTAACCCATACCCTTTTTCTATTACCTACCATTCTTAATTACTTGTCCTTAATGCCTGCCGCGTGTGGTAGTACCCGAATCTCTTTAAATAAGAGGATGATTTCCCCATTCAATCTTTCTTTTTTCTTGTATGGAATTGACCCATTCCTTTACTCTGACTTCTTGAGTATCACAACTCGGTCCTCATACGGGTTGGGAATGTTCCTGCCCACCTTCCGTGGCGACAGAAAACGCTGAGGGTGTTCCTGCCCTAGTTTAGTGGCGCCAGCATGACCGGGTTCCCGTTTCTGTCCTCGTTTAGTGGCACCAGCATGTACTAGTTCTCATTCCTTGTCAGAGTCAGCCGCGTTTCGACGCTCGTGACGTGATTCTGGAGCGACTGGCGTCGCTGGGGCTCCTGGTAGGGAGCAAACCCCACCCGCTTCAGCTGCCGCGGTGCGCCCGCACGGGAGACGTGATCGAGCCCCGCCTCAAGACCCAGTGGTTCCTTCGGACCCGCCAGATGGCGGAGGACGCCCTCGAAGCGGTGGACACGGGCCGTCTGCGTATCCACCCGCCCGCCTTCGCCAAGAGGTGGTGCGACTTCCTCGCTCACCACCGTGACTGGTGCCTATCGCGGCAGCTGTGGTGGGGCCACCGCATCCCCGCCTTCTGGGCCTCCACCCTCCCGGACTCCGTCTACGGCTCCCCATCCGAGATCGAAGACGGCTCGTCCACCTTCGTCGTTGCGGCACACGAAGAGGCCGCCGCTCGCCAGGGCGCGAATCTACTAGGTATGTCGGGCAGTGCGTCTCTCTCTCTTCTCTATTTTATCTTCTCCCTTTTTTATTTACCTTTCATCTCTTCCTTTCTCTTTATATATTTCTCCCTCTTTTATTGTTTCTCTCTATTAAATTATTAGTATTTCATTCTGTGGTGTAACTGCGCCTTGTAGGTGACTATGTCTACACCTATGACCGAAATGGCGAGGTGGGGGGGGGGGGCACCCTGGGGGTTATCCACCTTCATAATTATCCTTTAAAGGACCTTCGTTGGCCTCATTTAACCTCTCAGCCCACTTTTAAAAATATCACCGTCTATTTTCAGCCATATCTTTAGCCCTTCGGTGCTGATGCCCAACAACCACAGATGATGAGGCGATATGGTTAATAAAAAGAAAGCTAATTGGTTTGTGTCCATAGTAGTGAAATAATCCCGATGTAGCGTGGGGGGGAGGAGGCTGCACTGGAGCAGCTGACTAAGCTGCGTGGTTGGCCTTCGATCCAACCTGCCCATTAATCACTGATTTCCTTCCACATGGTAACTAGGCTTCGTTCTTCCACCGCTCCCGCCATAGAGCGGAGGCGCTGGCCCACCCTCGCCTCGGTCACAACAGGCTAGCTCACCCGTGACCTCCCTCCCTCCCACCTGTTACACCGCTCTAGCCGACTCACCTTTGCACCACGTGCTCGTTGAGTGCCCCGTGTGTACTCCGTCCGTCGTCGCCCCGCTTCTTCCCCTGTGCCCCTTCCAACCTGAATTCACCACACCTGCCTTTTTAATCCGGCCGATGGTCCCTCGGTCGCCCTAACACTCCCTTTCTTACACTTCCCCGACTATTCTAACACTCCTCCCCCCCGTAAGGGGTGCGGCGATTTGCCTTCCTGGCCGCCGTGCTGACGGGACTCAGCGCCCCGTCCGGCCCCAGGACTGTGCGTAAAAACTATTAAATAAATTTATTAAAAAAATCCTTACACTCCCCCGACCATCCTTACACTGCCCCGACCATCCTTACACTGCCCCGACCATCCTTACACTGCCCCGACCATCCTTACACTGCCCCGACCATCCTTACACTGCCCCGACCATCCTTACACTGCCCCGACCATCCTTACACTGCCCCGACCATCCTTACACTTCCCCGACCATCCTTAAACTCCCCCGACCATCCTTAAACTCCCCCGACCATCCTTACACTCCCCCGACCATCCTTACACTCCCCCGACCATCCTTACACTCCCCCGACCATCCTTACACTCCCTCGACCCTCCTTACAATCCCCCGACCCTCCTTACAATCCCCCGACCCTCCTTACAATCCCCCGACCCTCCTTACAATCCCCCGACCCTCCTTACAATCCCCCGACCCTCCTTACAATCCCCCGACCCTACTTACACTCCCACGACCCTCCTTACACTCGCCCGACCCTCCTTACAATCCCCCGACCCTCCTTACAATCCCCCGACCCTCCTTACAATCCCCCGACCCTCCTTACACTCGCCCGACCCTCCTTACACTTCCCCGACCCTCCTTACACTTCCCCGACCCTCCTTACACTTCCCCGACCCTCCTTACACTCCCCCAACCCTCCTTACACTCCCCCAACCCTCCTTACACTTACACTTACCCGACCATCCTTACACTCACCCGACCCTCCTTACACTTACATTACACTTCCCCGGCCCCCTTTACAATTACTCTCCCCCACCCCTTTACAATGACTCCCCCCCCCCCTTACAATTACACTGATACCAATTTTGTCTGGCAACGAGGCTTCGCTTTAACCCTCTTTTGAGCCGCCCCTGGGCAGCTCCCTAAGAGGGGGTGCTCTCATAGGGTGCCTTTCCCCTTACTCCCTTCTTTGGAGTCGCCCTCGGACGATACCAGCGACGGCGCCTCTTTTTCTCTCACAGGGGCCCACCAAGGAAACAGCGAGCAGGTGGCCCAAAATCGACCGCTCCCGGTGGGAACGGCTTGACAGGGCCCACCCCCTTAGAGAGACGAGATTTGGTGGGCCCCGTCGGACCGTCCCCAAGTGCCCTGGAGGAGCGGCTCACCGGCCCCAAATTGATTTGTTACTGGCAATTTCCCTGGGGATCTGCAACACCTTTTGGGGGATAGATACCTGGAGGTGCCCCTTCTCCATAAGGCAGGGTCTTCCAAGTGGGCGGACAAAGCCTCGGTTGGAGACGACCCCGAGTCAAAGTCCGCACCATGTACAAGAAACTCCCGAGGTGGCACTACCCCCGAGGACTCACGAAGAGAAGATGGACCTCCTCCCGTGTTTGGTACCCCCCTTGCCGTCCAAGAGCTCCATTTTGGAGAAGGACAAGGCTGAGGTGGCCCATCCCAACTTGGGGCCTCTTCCGGGGGTGTGGAAAGGAGTTCTCTCTCCTCCTTCCTATCCTAAAAAGAAGACAAAGACGACCAAAGGTTCCTCTTCTTCCTGTGTGGGGTGGGGGTCCGGGGGCCGATAGGACCCCTGCTGCTACCGCAGGTGCTAGGCCACGACTTGCACGTCAGACATCGAGGTCCCCTCAGGCGGCAAGACCCACACAAAGACAATGATTAAAGTTGCAGGTAGGGTGAGTGGAGCCTCGGTGACGTCGGGGCCCTTCATCGATAGCTGCCTGACGTCTTCGAGCCCGTCAGCTTCAAGCGTTTCCTCATTGTTCGCTCTCCTGATGGAAGCATGTTGTACAAAGGACACATGATCCTTCAGTGTCATGCACTAGGTAAGAGAACCAAAAGGTCTCCCGTTTCTCTCATGGGACCATTCTGGTGAATGCAGCAGGTGAATTGGGTGGTACAAGTGAACTACTTAAAAGATATCACCAAGAAGCTATCAAGGTCGAACGAGCGATTTGAAAACAGGGGAGGGGAGGTCGAGACCCACCCATGCACTCATCGCTATTTTCGATCGAGACAGGCTTCCTGAGTCGGTGCATACCGATTAGTATCGTTACCGTGTCTGTGCATTCTTACCACTTCCGCGAAGGTGTTACTCTTGCCTCCTCTTCGGCCATACAAGTCGGGTCACAGGAAATCTGCGCAAACTGCTCACAGGCATTGCATGGTAAATCCATATTGTTCATACCAAGTGTGTGAAATGAGCTACATTGCTTCCTCTAGGCAATGAAAAAACAGGGGAGGTAGTGCACTTCTGCCGCTATCCACGGCTCCACCCTAACCCAGACTTTTTACTAAATGGGGTTCGCCGGGATGGGGGTTTCGCACCGTTTCCTTGCTCTTGTTTTCGACCGTTGCCTTACCTAGGAGACCTCTATTCCCAACCTTAGAATATCTTGTACCTGGACATTCTTTGTTCTGTGACGCTCAGCACCTGAGGTGCTGATAGGGCTACGGCCTTGCTTTTCTATGGATTCTTTGTTCATTCGAAGCTTGACTGTGGATGCGAGTTTTATGAATCCGAGGTCAAGAGTGTATTCCGGAAAGTGGACTCAATCCACTTCACCGGCTTCCTCCTGGCGACCGCTGCCTTCCGCACGTCGTCTATTGAGAGCCTACATATCGATACTGGGGAGATGCCACTCACTCTGCGTCCCACACAGTGAATTATGCGCTTCTATACGCCGGCCACACATTTCCCTCATCGCCAACGGCTCTCACTGCATCCGCGGCCGATCTCGGCGGTGTCTTGGCCGCCGACAAACGCGTCATACCCTAAGCCCTTTGGGTTTAGGGCTAGGAAACTCCTTCGAGATTTCGGTGTAGCTGTCATGCCGGTGGTGCCTCTGTTTCTGCTCGGGACCCCACTCTGGATACCACCTTTTGACTATTTTTCGTCACGCCTCTGCTCCCAAACCTTCCAGCGTGACACTTTGTGTCACCCTGGATCCTTGCTAGTGTGCACAGATGACTCCCAAGTCCCAGGAGGAGGTCGGCTTCCACGCCGTATTTCCTCAGTTTGGAGTTAGCGGTGCTACACAAGGTGCAGCCTCTGTCTTCAAGGATGAGCTGGTTGCAAAACACCGCTTGCTACTGGAGATAAGGCGTCGTGCCCCGTTCGGAGACAGGATTGTGATCAATAGCGACTCACAAAGTACTCTGAGTGCTCTCAGGGCATTGGAATCGCCACATACCCTAGTTCGCATTATCCGTGACGCCACGGTTTTGGTGAACCTGGGTTCCTGGACATGTGGGAATTGCCGGCAATGAGGGCGCCAAAGACTCCGCGCTGACTAGGTGACCAGACCAGCGTTTCGCTCTTCCTCACACCAATTACATGGTAGGAATACGGGCAGTTCTTCGGGCTGCTTGGCAAAGACGATGGGAGACGGTCGAGGGAAACGTAAAGTTGCGTGTCATTGGGCCGCGACTGTTCCTATGGACCTACCCCCCCCCTCCCCAATGCCTTGGATTGTGCACACTCACGGGACGCACCGCCATTTGATGAATCGCTTTCCTGTCCTTTACTGCGACGACTGCGTTGTTCCCCAAACTGTTCGGCACATTCTTGTTGAATGTCCTACTCTGGGTGATCTTCGCGCACGCTACCCGTCCCGGTACCGGGACGAGCCGGGTCGCTACCGCTTGTCCCTTGTACTCGGGGCGGATTCGTGCACACAAACTTGTGACCTTTTGGAGGAGAAATTGTCTTCTCCATTTTATTCGAGTCTTTGGTGTTGATCTCATACTCCGGAGGTTGGGGGAGGCGGGCCTGCCCGCCACACTGGCGCATGTTTCTTCTTTTTCTTGCTATTGTTTCGTTTGTTTTTTTTATCTAATTTCTTTGGTATGTTATCTTTTTTGTTTTTGTTTTCTTTTGTTTGTTTTTAATGCGGCCTAGCAATTGATGATGCCTTTTGATGGCAGTCGCCAGATGGGTGCCGTAAGAAGATACACTTGCTCGCCCCCTTCCGCATAACCGACCTCCTTGCACATCCCGGATCCCCTTACATCCCCCCTCCCGCCAGCATACACTTTCCCTACTCTTCAGCGAAACGAAGAGTAGGACGCATATACGTCAATTGGCGGCCCCGCCCCCCAGACTCACCTTTTCCTACTCGTTCATAATTATTAGGGGAAAAACCCTACTCTTACCATGAGCGAAGGTAAGGCACATTGAGGATGGTTAGTCCCTGGATGGGCCCCAGGTTGCCTTCGTGGAGGGGGGGGGGGCGTATAGCGAGCCGGGGTTCGACTCCTGCTCCCTCCTTTGGCTGATGGGATTGGGGGTGTTCGCAGGTGTGGATCGCGCGCGCATCGTGCGGGTAGAGCAGGACCCCGACGTCCTCGACACGTGGTTCTCGTCGGCGCTCCTGCCCCTCGTGGTGGACGGGTGGCCGAGGAAGGGGGTTCCGGTCTCTGGGGGTCTCCTGCCCCTCTCCCTGATGGAGACCGGCCACGACATCCTCTTCTTCTGGGTGGCCAGGATGGCCATGCTGGGCCAGCAGCTGACCGGCAGTCTTCCTTTCCAGGTAAGAAGGGCGGCGGCGGGGCTCGAGTCGGCAGGAGTTTGGACAGGAACACCAACGAGGGCATCTCTATCACGCTTGGGGAGGGGGGGGGGGTTAAACCAACGAGGGCATCTCCATCAAGAAGGGGGTGGGGGTGGAGAAAAAAACATCGAAGAATCTATCACGATTTAGGGTGGGTGGAGGGAGTTGCGGCAAGAAAGTGGTGAAGCTGGTGGAAAAGTTCATGTCCCGAACAGGGCGAAAAGGAGACTACTCGGCGCGCTCCCGACTTGGGAGGAAGCGGGAAGGGTGGTCGGTATCTGGCGTCGAACCCGGACCTGTGGGTGGGCGATTCAACGTCACGAACGACGGGGGCGTTGCCTAGGGTCGAATCCGTAAGGATTTGGGGGAGGGCTGTGCCCAATTGTAAAGTTTGGACTTGTTTTGTAGTGTTGCGTGCCCTCCCTGCCCCAGAGCTCCCCAAGTAGTCTCCATTTTTATTCCCTCCCCCCCTCCCCTTCGGAGGGCGATGCCCTCGGTGTTCGCCTCTTAATTTGAATTCGGTCATGATGGCGTCGCTTGTTCCAGGACGTCCTCCTCCACGGCCTCGTTCGGGACGAGAAGGGCAAGATGTCCAAGTCGAAGGGCAACGCCCTCGACCCACTCGACATCATCGAAGGCCGCCCTCGCTCACAGGTAAGCACCCCCACCCCCTAGTTCATTTCTGGGTTTAACGCCACCTGTAGCCCTCAGTTGGGTCTAGGCAGGCATCGACAACGGGGAACCACTACTACTATGCTGCCTCATTCCTCCCTCGCATCGTGGACCGGATAATGAAATGTACATGAAGAGCAGAATGACGATCGTCTGAACGTACCAGGGACAGCCCCTCGAGTGTGTGTGTGGGGGAATACAACGATCTTGAGACTTCCTGTCAGGGGAAGGGGGGGAAAATTGAAGAGTTGGTGTTTTTTTTTTTTAATTCCTTTCCGGGAACTTTTCGAAGCTCCCTCAATGGGTGAATTTAGGGAAAGTGAAAATCTGTGAGCAGATGAGTTGATGCATACTGAAAGGGCACTCAACTCTCCTGAAGAGGGCGAGTGGAAACACCGCTCTGGTTTCTAGCGAAGTTAAGCCACATCGGGTGTGGTTAGTCGACGGATGGAGTCCCGAATCGGGTCGCCTTCCCGGTGCCTGCCATGATCTGTAGATAGCCGTGGTTCGGATTCCACGTTAATCAGTAGGTCCACTAAAAAGGAATAAAGCCATCTTTAATGAGTGGTAAAACCCCAACCAATTTCTTACCTCTTTGATGAGGGTGGTGGCGCAGGGGGCATCGAAAGCATCCAGGGACAAATGCAAAAGCAACAAGGACTCTCACTCACCCACTTCAACCTCTTCCATGATACTCTTGAATCCCACCAGTATACACTACAGCTACGCTAACGACATCACCACACCCAAGCAGCAGCTTTCGATGTACAATTCCACATCACAAAGTTCAAGTGTAACAGAGCCGAGTGAGCTCGTCACCTTCAAACTCCCGTTACCCTCTTCACAACCTACAATGTGGAGTGCAACAAACAGCCCTGCATCATTCTATCAAACACCACCGTAATGCACAGGTCGTGCGTGCTCATTCATCACCATCGCCCTCCGCGAAACACAAGTGCCTCATGCCACTGCAAGGCTTTGACCCTTGTCATCCTCCACGAAAGAGGCGAAACCTTAAAAGGGGACTCTACGCAATCCCGACACGCCGTAGCTAAATGAACATCACCCACAAAACACAACAAGGAATCCAACCTCTCAGTCTAGATAAGCCATTCTACGCGATACCTCCCCCCCCCCCAACGGTCGCACTGGCAATACTCCGGTGCGGTCACTACCCCTAAATCAAACATACAAATACCGTACCGCCCTGCCACCTGGTGACATACGCAGCTCAACACATGTTCACGACATTCACACAACGGTTGGGGTGTGGGGGGGGGGGACAAAAAAATGGACGTCCTGGCTTCACATGACTGCGATTCCGTGTTGGCGATGGCACTTATCACATCTAATGGTTTCTCCACAGCTTACCCCTTTATACTTTCCCCACTGAGCATATACTCCCCCTACCCCCTTTTTTTGTTCCAGGAAGCCGCTTTCGGCCACGATAAGGAAGGATCCAAAGCGAATCGCGCTCTCGGTGCCGACGCGCTCCGCTTCTACCTCTGCTCTCGGGTATTAAAAGGTAAAGATGGGAATCGTAGGGGCCCTCCCTGACTGTTTCTTGGGCGTAGGCTCTTCTGACTGTCCGTTTTTCGCCACAGAGACCACGATCGTCGTCACGGAGGCGGACATCGAGACGATCTACACCTTCCGAAACAAGATGTGGCAGAGCTTGCGGTTCTTGGTGACGAACGCAGGTGAGGTGCCAGGCGGCGCCCAGGTCCTCCACCCCTACCGTGAGAGCAGGTGCGGACCCCCGGGGGATGGGTAGGCGGGAGTGTGAGATGTGAGTGGGGTTGATTGCGTGTGTTCGAGCCCCGAGCGAGCCGCCGTCTGTGTGTTGCAGTTGGAGCGACGTCTTGGACCGGTGGCTCGCGAGTCAGCTGGCACAAATGGTGCGGACAGTCCACGATGGGTTCTCCACCTACAACGTTCACATGGCCGCGAAGGGCGTCCACACTTTCTGGCACCTCCGTCTCTGCGATGCCTACTTGGTGAGTGGCTCTCTTTAATACCCTCTTCCACTTGTACTTGGGTCTAAATGGCGAAGGGGAAGGACATACAGAAAAAAAACCCAATTTCATCCCCTGAAGTTGAGATGGAGCTAAGCCACATTGGGTGTTTTGTTAGTTGCATGATGAGAGTAGCGATACGGGTTGACCCTGGCTGGGTGATTGCTATGATCCTTGGTTCGGATCCCACCTTTGACTCCCTTTCCCCCACACATTCACCCAAAGATACGCATTAGCCGGTGCTATATTATGCCCCCTCTTTGTGGGAGACACTGGGTCCTGCTATATACTAGTACCTACATTGGGTCCTCGGTCCCTTCCGTGCGAACATACCTTCCCTTCCTCCCTAAAGGTTGTCCCCCCTATACTCCCCGCAGGAGATGTGCAAACCCCGATTGTGGGGTATCATCGGTGACCCTGATGGGCGTCGCGACTGCCTCCAGGCAATTTGGAGTGCCATACACACGAGCGTAGTGGCACTGGCGCCTTTCATGCCGTTCCTCAGCGAGGAGATGTACGCTCGGCTGCCGTCGACCGCGTCAAAGGAGGACAGCGTCATGCAGTGCCGCTTTCCCTGTCCCGAGGAGGTGGGTCGTCAGGGCTGGGGAAGATGAAGGGGGTATTGCGATTTTTTTGTCCCAGGGACTTATCTCTGGATTCGTTGTTCGCAGTGGGACGAGTATTCCAACCCGGATCTGGATAGAGAGGTCGAAATCTGCTTGGCGGCCATTCACGTCGTTCGCGGGATGAGGAAGATTTACAATATCGTGTCGAAGACGGCTCAAGGTGGGTGTGAGTGAGGGGGGGGGGCAATATCCTATTTAAGGCGGGGTGGGACTCGGGAGAGTTGAGTGCCCCAAACTTTACAATTTGAATACAAACTTTATAATAAAATTGTAATAGTCATTGACCAAATTAGCTTCACTGTGTACCGTAAACCGACCCATTCTAACTCTTACATACACTTCTCTTCACATCATAATGTTAGCATTACAAAAGCCGTTGCAACAGGTATGTTCTTGAGAGCACTTAGAATATGTGATCCTAGCTTTTTAGAAGACGAGATTTCATATATAACCTGCAGTTTCATTGAATTAAATTATCCCCTGTACGTCATCAATGAGAGATTATATAAAGCTAAAGCTACCTACTATCGCCCCAAGGATAAAAACATGAATTGGCTATCCCTCCCATTTTCTCTCTGCGTCAAAGGAGTAAACAGTTATTTCTCCAGGTCGAGCCACGTTTAAATACCCTTCTTACATCCTCAAATCTTTCCCTTCGACTAAACCCATGGATCAGCCAAATAAGGCAGGTGTATATGTAATCCCGTGTAAATCCACTAACTCTCCCTCCTACATAGGAGAGACGGAGAACATTAAAAAAAGCGAATATATGAACATAAAGGTGATGTCACGCGAGGCAAATTGATAATTCGAAGATCCAAATAATATATAGTTGCAAATATTTCCCTAAAAGAAAAAATGTAGAATCGATAATAATAGGCGAAATTCCCAATTTATATCTTTCTGACGGTCAATTTAAATGTAGCTCCTATTCCCCGAACCTGATTCTTTGCTCCTGATCTTGACGCTGTGTAGGGACTTTTGCATCCATTCCATTCTCAGTATACAACTGAAGAAGGTATGGTAAACTTCATACCGAAACTAGTCTTGTAAATAAATTATATGCTCTTATACAGTGGTTTCACATCATGTATATAAATATACAGTTTGCGCACATGTCTATTGGCAACACATCTTAGATTTTTTAATTTATGAAGTTTTATATGTTACTAGTTCGAAATGTACATTTTTATATTATATAAATAAATGAATAAAACAAATTATTAACATTAAATATGGTGTTTATTAGAAAACACAAGAAGCAAAAGTATTGGCACAGTTTGCATAATACTGATTTAACAAATCAAATTATTAAAATTAGTGGTAAAGAATGTTCGAATGACTGATGGAATATTCTAGACTAATCCAGGACAGCAGCTTACTTGCACGGCTAACTTTTTGGGGCATTCATTATGGTAGTAGACACGGCTGAAGAATCATCTTTACAATAATTTGGAAATAGCAACTTGGTGAAGACATCCGAGCACTCAGAAGCATATAGGAAGCGTATAATTGAGCTGCACAACCAAGGAAATGGATATAGAAAAATTTCGGCAAGTTTGAATATCCCAATTTCATCTATAAGGAATATTATTGTAAAATTTAGGGCTGATGAGACTACTGTTAATTGTGTGCGGAAAGGGCGACCAAGAAGATTAACTGACAGAGATGTGCGTTCGTGTGTTCGAATTGTCAACAAGAATCCAAAAGTCACTTCCAAAGAATTGAAGCAATTCTGGCCAGCAGTGGAACAATCGTGGACGTGTCAACGGTGCGACGTTACCTGAACCGTGAGCGTCTCCATGGACGTGTACCAAGGAGGAAACCACTGTTGAAAATGGTTCACAAAAAGAGTCGTTTAGAGTTTGCTAGAGAACATCTTGATGACACTGAAGCAGAACTTAGTAAAATATTATGGTCAGACGAGACTAAGCTCGAGCTATTTGGCATAAACGACCACCATTACGCTTGGAGAAAATCTGGAGAAGCTCTGCTGGAATAGAACATCATACCTACTGTGAAACACGGAAGTGGTTCCATCATGTTGTGGGGGTATTTTGCTGCTGCAGGTACTGGCTCAATTTGTGTGATAGACGGCAATATGAATCCGGGGGGATATCAGCGAATTTTGGATGAACATGTGAAACAATGGCGAGGAAGTTTAGTCTTGGCACAGGGTTCGTCTTCCAACAGGATAATGATCCCAAGCACTCGAGCAAATCAATGCAGAAACATTTTGCCAATCAACGCTTGAAAGTGATGAAATTGCCTTCTCAAAGTCCCGATTTAAATCCGATTGAAAATTTATGGAAAGAACTGAAGTCACGTCTTTATAAGAGGTCATCAAACAGCATCGCAGAGTTGAAAGCTTTTGCAGTGGAAGAATGGATTAAAATTCCTACTAAAACTTGCAAAAACCTTGTTCATACCTACAAGAAACGTCTGATTGCTGTGATTGTTACAAAAGGAGGTTATACGAAGTATTAATTTATAGTTACCAATAATATATATGTAATATTTATGAATGTTGCCAATACTTTTGCTTCCTGTGTTTTTCTAATAAACACCGTTTAATGTTAATAAATTTTTGTATATCATTTATACATTATAATATATTGCTTTTAGGCGAATATAATAATAAGTAAATATAAATATGTACGTTTCGAACTAGTAACGTATAAAAATTCGTAAATTATCCAATTTGAGATGTTGCCAATAAATATGCATGTAACTGTAAATATATTAGCACTGTTGGTATGGTAAAGAAGAATACCCATATCCTTCTCCCGTTCGTGTCGTTAGAGGCGACTAAGCCCGGGTATGGGGTCCGGCTTGGGAAACAACGCACACGAAAGTGCGCAATACTCAATGGAGGGTGGGGATGGGCGTAGTTATCGGGGCCCCTTTCAGTTATGGGTGGTAGTGGCGTCAGCCACACATTTTAGGCTGAGCAGTTGATGGCAAATATCTGACCCGACGGCGAGAGGCGAGTCAACAGAGGCATCGGCAACCCCGTAAGTGGCACGGCGATACGTCTTTCCAAGCGCCGTGTTGACGGAACTCGGCGCCCCGTCCGGCCTTAGCCTTGCCTCTCCTCCCCCTTCCGGTAACAAACCCTTTCGCCTCCTCTGGCATTTTCTTTCCATGCTCTCCTACTCTCTCTAGGCTCTGACCTGTGCTAATTATTGATAGACAAGTGGTCTGATTCTCTGGGATCGCTCTGGGCTTTATCCCCTCCAAACACACATGCGGAATATTGCTGGCTACCAAACAACCCCCCTCCCTTTTTTTTAAGCAGCCAAGGAGGAGTGGAATTTCGCGGTCAGCGCTCGGACTGAGCAAGAACCAACATGGAACGAGGAAAGGAAGGCTTAAGACACCCACTATGTGTATTCCGCACGCTCCGCCAGGCTTTCCCTGAGGTTACCCGGCGGTGAAGTCCGTGACCCCGTGCCAGCGCCTACACACCGACTGCGTCATTCAGAACCGGCCCGTTGTCTGCGCCAACGGGTATCCGTGGGGTTAATGGAGACCAGACTATCGGTTCCCTTCTCGGGTTTTGGGTCCGTTCGCCTATTGGGGCTAGCAAGACGGAACGTTCACAAGCAGTAGTTGGTCCGGTTATGTCTAAGAAAATCCTCTAGTAAATCCCCTAAAACCCAATGAAAACAGCTAAAGAAGAAACATGCTGCGCATCCCCTCCTCCCTCCCCACCCCTTTACTTCCCAGTTCGACGACGGGTACAATGAGTATCATAACTAGGAACAAGAGGGACGCAAGATGTGGACAAAGCAAATGGTAGGACATCTAGATCTCCCCAAGCAACCAAACAAACAAAAAAAAGAACAACGAGTAAAACGTACAACTACCAAACCTCGCTATCGTAGAAACGACAGAAATTACGAAGATCACAGGAAAGTTCGAATCCTCTGCAAGTAGCAGGTTCAGCAAGATCCACAAAGACATTGCCTGAACTACTCTCGCTACAAGTGCTCCCAAGTCATAGACCACTCTTTCAGAAGGTTTTACCTGATAAAACCACGAACTTCCCAAACAAACTTAATGAAGACATGTATGGTTAAACAGGGTAGAGACTTCCAGCTTCCCAGGACACACTTCCCACCTCTCTCGCCTCAATGAGATGGAAGCATATAGTAGAAGTGAAACCAAAAGACCAGACAGAGAAAGTATTAGTGCTAACAGAGCTGGCAGGCGACAAAGTAATAGTGACCCCACACCCCTCCTTTAACATGCGTAAGGTTGTGATAATAGAGCTAGACTTCGCCCAATACACAGACACCAACTACGTGAAGAATTAGGTGAATGTTCTGTCACCAAATTACCCAAAGTAGTTAACAACATCAAAGTCCCAACAAACACCTACTTTGTCTCATTCGACCTATGCAGATATCCTGCCCAAACACACATATCCTGCATGGTGTCGTTTTTTAGCAAGGGAATTTAAACTCACCCAGAGAAGATGTTATTTCTTCCAAACATATGGACACTATAAAGACGTGCCGTCACAAGGACAAGAGCTTCGCATCCACCTGCGTCAACCTCCTCACACCTTGAATCGATCGAAACTTGCTCAGAAAAATGTGCAAACTGTGGAGAGCCCCATCCAGCATCGGACAAAAAGTGTAACGTTTACAAATTCGAAGAGGTGGTGGTATCTCTCCGAGAACAGGAACGCCTCAACTTCAGGGAGGCTAGAGAAAAGGCACAAGCTACAATTGGAACTAAAGGCAACTTGTACGCTTCAGTTGTAGATAGGACCAGAGCGTCCAAACCTCCCTATCATGGAGTTAAAGCACGAAATCAGCTTTCTCCACCCGCTGAGCCTGCACCCCAAGCCCCCACAATGAAGGCCTTCCCATTCTAAGAGGTGGTTTTCCAAAGGGCCGAGAGCGACTTAGTAACACCATATAACCGTTCTCTCGCTTCGCGGCCATGCAATGGCCGAGACCAAACAATCTGCCCCCCAAAAACCGTTGCCCCACCGTGAGAGGCTCCTGCATCCCAGACCTCCACGCTCAACTCCATCTCCAGCAAAGAGGTAGACCCCCAGCACCTCCCTGAGCCTATCAACCGCATCCCGAAAGGATGGAGGCCCAGGATTTCCCAGACACCGTTCGTCCACAACTAGAAGAAGTACTGCGGTCTGCGCACCAAAAACGTCTATTCCAGACACCGGGCCAAAAGCAAAGGTAGACTATAGGAAAACGGAGGGTGCCTGGCGCACTTTCGTCCTTTTATTAGCCTTAGTCGAGTGGCAGTATATACAGTGAAGTTCCTACCTGCTGCCAGGGCCGAAAACCCGCTGGCTAGAGCAAGTATTTGGTTCGGGATGTGCTTGACCGTCGACTCTGCTTATGTTCCTTCAGTACACATATAAGGTGGTTACGCCAGCACCATTCTTTATGGTCAAACCTCTAGGACAATTCTGCCTAAATGGCGGGCCTGGTTAGCAAAGTCAATAACGTCGGACCGGGAATGATTATTTGTGCAAATTATCATATTCTGGAATTTCTGATCCTATGGAGACTTTATTTTTGACCTCCCCACTCATGAGCCCCTTTTTTCTTTGATCATGGTGACAACTGAAAGCCAAGGTAGGTGACCGCAGCCGCACATGGAGATCCGCCTCCAAGCGTGGCCTCGTCCTCCCGAGGTGTCGAGGAGGATGAGGGAATTCGAGGCACCCTTTGACCAAAGACTTAACTTTGACGGAGAGGACTTAGAATGGGATCTTTGATGCTTTGTGAGAATAGGGTAATGGCCACACGGAGTCCATCCTGAGATGGACATGGTCACGGAGGTGACCCAGCCCCAGATGGCAAGATCTTCCATGGGGTCGACCTCGGGTTCGGTGCCAAACGTCGAACCCGAGTCCGACCCTGTACAGGCTTCTTTCTCCTCAGACGGCTCGTTCCGGGGCCTGAGGACTCACAAGGAAAGGAGGGATCTCCTCCATCCGGCTGGTGCCCCTCTAACAGCTAAGACCTTCTCGATCTCAGAGTTCGTTGCAATAAAAAATAAAAATAAAATGAAGGCTACAACGCCTTTACCACCTCGTTCGACCAAGAGCGCCCGGGGTTCTGCCTCCGGGAGCGCACGGCCATTTTCGTGACGGTCTTTTCTTCGAAGTGGCTCCCCGCATCTTCTCCGAGTTAGGCCTGGGGAGTATATTCCTTCAATTGCCGCGGACTTAGGGCCAACTGTGGGAGGAACTGCGTAGGCTCATCTCCTCCCATTCCCCTTTAGCAATCTTTTTACTGACGGACATGCTGGGTGCGCGCCCCATGCCCACCCTCGCAACTTCCATC
The DNA here is from genome assembly GCA_963969495.1 of Ceratothoa steindachneri. Classification (NCBI taxonomy): domain Eukaryota; kingdom Metazoa; phylum Arthropoda; class Malacostraca; order Isopoda; family Cymothoidae; genus Ceratothoa; species Ceratothoa steindachneri. Next base: position 183,416,082 of record OZ018317.1, on the reverse strand, counting down.
ACGGGATGGGGGCCTGGCAGGAATATGCGGCATTTACAATCGTCATGGCGTCTCCGTTCCTCCTTTTGCTTTAAATACCTCCTTCCAGGAAATAGTACTTCGGCTGCACCTGGATAGGAGGTAGAGTATATTGTTATTTATGCGTACATTCCCTCGTCAGCCGACTTCGACCTGGGAGACTTGAGCCACAACGTGGCACGTTTGCTGAGGCCCTTTCTACTGCACGGTGATTTGATCTGTGGACAGCCACCCTGGGTAGACTACTCGATCAATCCCAGAGGTCAAGTCCTTGCCGACCTGCTCGACTAGCTGGAGATAGGTGTCCTACATTTGGATGAGTTTACGTATTACTGCCCGAGAACCGCTTCATTTTTCTGCCTTGATTTATCTGTTTGCTTTCCGGACGCACAGCCTGATTTTGGGTGAGAGGTATTCGATGACCTCTATGGTAGTGATCACTTTCCCATTCATATATATTTTGGACCGCTGCAGCCTGAGAGACACCCGGTGGTGCTTTGCGCGAGTGCGGGGTCCGGTGGTCCGCATTTCAGGAAATGACTGGTTTCACTGTCCCAGTCGAGGAGTTTAGGTCGGTGGATGAGGACGTTCTCGGGTAACCTCATCACCGCGGTCCTGGCTACTATTCCTTGCTTTTCATTTCTCCTTTGTTTGTTCAAAGCTTGACTACTGATGTGATTTTTATGCATCCGCAGCTGAGCGTGTATTGCGGTAAGTGGAATCAATCCACCATACCCTTTTTTCCTAGCGACCGGTGCCTTCCGCACGTCCCCCATTGAAAGCCTACTTGTCGATGCTGGAGATATGCCACTCTCTCTGCCCCGTACACAGCGCATTATTCGCTTTTACGTGCGAACCCGGCGCCTCCCTCAGTCGCCAACAGCTCTCACTGCATCCACAGCCGATCTCTACGGTTCCTATGTGGCCGAGAGATGCCAGCCATACCCTAGTCCCGACTAGGAAACTCCTTAGAGAGCTTTGGTGTATCTGCCCAGGACGCCACCCTGAAGGGTACCACCTTTCACTATTTGTCGCCACCCTTCCTTGTGGAGCCAGAGGCCACCTAACCAGGCCACAGTGTGGGCATCACCCAGGTCTCGCTGGATTTAACCATCGCGGATGCCTGTCCAGAATGCAACGCCGCGCCACACACAATCTAACACATTGCAAGACAACCCCCTCCTCCACTCACACACACGTGCGCATGCACACGCACACACCACAAACACACACTCCATTAGGGTTCTGTTGGAAACCCTGCTGATACAGGCCATACCCTTCCTCAGGATCTCGGAGCTGTTCGGCTCACAGCACGAAGACTATCAACAACATAATTCCTTGACAGGTATTATTGCTATACCTACTTGAGTATTTTTTAGAATAGTCTTAATGCCCTCTTTCGCCCTATGTTAAATCTAGCCAGTTGTTGATAAGGTGAAGTGGTAACAAGGGGAGAAAGGAGAGTGTAGGAAAAATATGAGGGGGAAATCACTACTGCTACAGCTAAGTAAGAATTTGAACCCCCTTCCTTTGAGAGGAATCGTTGCCATAGCGACGAGTCGAGGCGGACGTGATGTAACACCTCTAATCCTCGATCTTCCGCAGGTAAGGCGACTATTTACATCGCAGACGAGTGCGTGCGGAGAACCTGCGACAGGATGCTGGGCGGTCTGCAGCGGTACTCGTTCATGGCCTCTCTGACGATCGCGGCCACGTGTGAGGACATGAGTGAAGGATTGGCGCGCCAGTCCGTGCGCCCGGGGGTCATCGTCGAGATGGACTTGAAGGTGGGGAGAGGCTAGGGCTTAGGGTAGGTGCTACCGCCATATCCCGCAGGGGGGTACCCTGTGTAGTCTCTTATACTTGGTAGTATTACCTGGAGGAGCGGCACTTCCTCCCGGTAGGAGTGTAAATTAAGGAAGCCCCGTCACTGGGTTGACTTCAACTCTCCGATGGGGCCTGGGAAAGTTGCTGATGCGCTTTTCCCCTCGCTCCCTCTCAGCGCTACTTTATCTTTATTATTAATATTTCTATCATTATTACTACGACAATCCAATCAACCTATTGTCTACCCGCCCTTTGTATTAGGAGGAACTGTTCTCACCTGGACAGAGTTCGGTCCGCTAGTCATGGTGCCTAGGTGGACCTCATGTCATCCTGAGATCACCTGGCGTCGGAGTATGATAATAATAGGTGATCACCCACCTGACTCTTTGTGGACTCACCAATCTCTACTTCTCTTTATTACATTCTTGCCTACCCCCTTCCACAGAGGTTCTGGCTACGGTGCACTTTCGACTAATATGGGTCTTTAGTCGAGTGCCAATGTATGCCATGGGGTTCCCTACCTGCTGCTAGGTTCGAAAGCCCGCCGGCCGAGACACGGGTTGTGTGGTCCTTCGACTCTGCTCACCTTCTTCTAGAACACATATATGGGAGTTAGGACGGCATCATTCTTTCTCACCCCGTAAGGGACGTGGCGATTTGCTTTCCTGGCCGCCGTCCTGACGGGACTCGGCGCCCTGGCGGCCCAAACTTAGCCCCTTCTTTCTGACAGCCTGTGTTTTTACCCTACTTCCACACTTTTCCTACAACCTCTCCCACAACTTTCTCTGCTCAGCCTCTAATTTCACAGGGTCGACGCCGAACACCTTCCTCTCAGCCAACCATCCCAGATCGGGGCTGAGAGAGGAGGGGACAACGGCCCCATACTGACCTCTGGTTTGGGGGGTTAACAACCTGCTTGTCCCCCACCTTCACCTTCCTCACACCCCCTTTCTCTCTCCTTTCACGGTATCAATTTTACACCGAGCTTAAGGCGGAGCCGCAATGCTGATGGGCTGCCAGGCCACTAAGCGGGAGGAATGGCCTCAAATGGCGGCAGCGGCATTGCCGGCTCCGTATTCACCCCTCGCAGTGCGGGCTACTGCATGGGGTGATTAGCGTCTGTCTCGTGTTACAAAAAGGGTCATCATGCCCAATTATGAGAAGTTAAAAAGTACCCTCCCTCTACCACCATCGGAGTCGCCCTCGAGCAGCTCCACTCAAGAAAAGGAGGTTCCCTCCCCTGTACTTTCTCAGGGGACCCTCCAAACTTCTTTTATCGGAGAGGAGGCTTACTCCTCTCCCATGCCTACGGGTGCAGGGGACTACCCCTCATCCCCCACCCTTTTTGGAGTCGGCAAGGGCGACTCCTCCTTACTAGCGGCAGTACCCTCTTTACTTTTCAAGAGGACTGCCAAGAAAGCACGCAGGCGGCCCAAAAGTGACCGCTCCCGGTGGGAGCGCCGCGATAGGGCCACCCCGTTAAGTGGGCAAAGGATGGCAGGGCCCATCGTCAGCGCCCCCTAACGCCCTGCACTCGTGCGTGCAAAAGGGTCACTATACGTGCCCCCCCTCGCCTCTACGACTAGTGCCAGTTCGCCGTCCAAGACAAAACGAATGGTTCCTCGAATGAGATCCGTGATGCCTTTAGGGGGAATGGACTCGCCACCATCGCCTCTCTCCCCAAAACGTCCAGGCCGTGATTACGAGGGTACGGCGCCCCCCAGCCGCAGACGGTAGGATCTTCCATGGGGTCGAACCCGGGCCCGGTGCCAAGCACAGACCCCGAGTCCACCCCTATACAAGCTCCTCCTCAGACGGCTCTGGTACCCGAGGCCTCACAAGGAGAGGAGGGATCTCCTTCCTCGGCTGTTGCTCATATGATAGACAAGACTTCTCCATTTCAGAGAGGGGTCTTGCTGAGGCAGGCCTATCTGGCCTAGGGGCTCCTGCCGGCGGGGGGCGGGGTCATTCCCTCCCCTAATCTTATAAAAAAAACAAAAAGAAGACAAAAAAGACTCTGGGATCCTCTCCTTCCGCGGGGACAGACGGGGCCGCTGCAGTTTCGAAAAGCGGCCAAGTCAAGATCAGCACGTCCTGCCCCGTTGCTCCCACGTGTGGGGAGTCCCAGACGGGGCCCCTCTTTCAGAGGCTACCTGTCGTTTTCAAGCCCGCTGGCTTCAAACGTTTCTTAGTTATTCGCTCTACTGATGGCAGCATGTTGGCTAAGGGCAACATGATCCATCATGAGTTGAGCTCTAGCTAGTGTGATTAGTATAGAGCCTAAGGTAACCCGTTTCTCGGACGGGAGCCTTTTGGCGAAGGCATCGAATCCCTCCGAGGCGGCCATGATTAGTGCCCTTCGGACACTTGATGGCACGCCCGTGAGTGTGACGCCGCACTCTACCATGAACTTCGCGAAAGGAGTGGTTTATGCGAGGGAACTCGTTGACTACTCCAAAGATGACATCACCTTAAAGCTGGCCGACGATAGGGCTCTCAAGGTCGAGCTTGTGATGAGAAAACAGGGAGGGGCCTCGAGACCCAGCCTCTACACTCTTCGTTACGTTCGACTGACAAGCTCCCTGAGTCGGTGCGTGCCGGTTGGTATCGCTACCTCCTGAAGGCATTCGTACCACTGCCGCGGCGGTGCTATTACTGTCACCGCTTCGGCCATACTTATCGCTCCTGTCGACGTGCAAAGTCGGTGTTACCCGAAGTCTGTAAGTTGCTTCAAGGCTGCACATGATAAGTCTAAATCGTGTGTGGCCAAGTGTGTCAGTTGCGGAGAGCCGTACCCCGCTTTTTCGAAGCAATGTGATGCGTATCTCCTTGACAAGGAAATCCGGGCCGTTCAGGCTCAGGATCGTCTTTCATTTCGCGAGACAAAGGACTTGGTCCTAGCGCGCCCTACGCTGCCTGGGACGTCCTATGCCTCAATGTTAAGAAAGACACCCTCTGCTCTTAGCCTATCCAGGCCTACGAGCACGGTCGTTTCCGCGCCCATTCGGAACGCTCCTGCGGGCTTTACCTGCCCCGAGCTGGGGGAGCTGGCGGCTCAAAGGGTTCACATCCAGCCCCAGCTAAAACTAGGGCTCCCCTCCCTTTCCCCAGCGTGACCGTTTGGCGTAAGGCGAAACGGCCGCGCGCCTCCACCGAGTCGTTAAACTCATAGGAAGTTGGTCGTGAGGCCATCTTCCGGAGTTCCTAAAGCTCCCCCTCCAAAGAAGGACAGACGCTACCGCCCGAGAGCCCGCCCCGGTGGTACTTGGCTCGTTTCTCTGTCCCAGGCGAGAAATTTAGGTCGGTAGATGAGGTCGTTGAGTTCTTCTACGGCATTCCCATCGCCGTGGGCCTAACTACTCTTCCTAGAACGTCTGGCTGTTTTCCACGCTGACCTCTCCCGTGGTGTTCAGCCGAGTGTGAGACGACCCTCAAGCAGAAGCATTATGCCTACATGCGCTATAAGCGCCGCCCGAACAATTTCACTGTCGAGGAATTTCGTCGGGCTTGGGCTAGGTTCCGGTATATTTCGAAGTACGCTCGCCGCTCTTCTTGGCGTGGACATACGTGTCTTCACTTAACGGGAAGACCCCTCTAGCAGAGGTGAGGGAGCGAGTCAAAAGGTTTCTGGGCAAGTTCTAGCAGGACCTCCTTCACGTTTTCCAGGAGAATGGGACCGCAATCTCGGACCCCGCGTCCGTGGCGGAATCCTTCGCGACCGCTTTCTCGGCATTCTCTTGTCGGGATGCTGCTCAGTCAGCATTCATTGCGCATCGTGATCTCGCGGAAGGCCACCGACTGGACTTTACCTCCAGAGGTGGAGAAGCCTTCAACGACAGGTTTACTCTGAGTGAACTGCGTTCCACTCTCGTTTCGTTCGCCGACACCGCCTATGGTCCGGACCATTACCCTTACTCTATGCTTAGGCCTCTGGGTGAGCGGTGAGTGATGCATGGAACTTCTGTTAGATTTATTCAACAGGATCTGGGTAGAGAGCATCCTCCCAGATTCCTGGCGAATCGCTACTGTGCTCGCTTTTAGCAAACCGGGGAGAGATCGCTCTACCCTGGCCGGTTTCCGCCCAATTTCTCTAACCTCTTGCGTGTGCAAGTTGATGGAGAAATTTGTAAATGTTAGATTAGCCTATTTCCTGGACAGCGGAGGCCATCTGTCTTCTGCACAGGTCGGCTTCCGCAAGTTCCTCTCCACGTCGGATGCTCTGCTCCGACTGAAAAATGCCGTCTGCGAGGCTTTCCTTCGTAGACAGCACTACGCCACGGTGTTTTTCGATCTGGAGAAGGCCTATGATACCGCATGGCGATACGGTATCATGGAGACTCCACACGATGGAGGCGAGGGGACGCCTCCCAGTCTTTATATCTGAATTTTTGCGAGATCGTCGATTCCGCGTACGGGGGGGGGGGGAGCTCTCTCCGGCCCAAAGGAGCAGGAAGAGAGTGTCCCGCAGGGAAGTGTCCTCAGTGTCACATCTTTGCCCTGAGCATCAACGGCATCACCTCGGTGCTGCCGGAAGATGTTCTCGCTACGCTCTACGTGGACGACCTTTCGATCTCTTTTGGCGCGGCCCAGATGCCAACTCTGGAGCGTCGACTCCAACAGACATTGAACCGCGTCTCTCGCTCTGCCGAAGCGCACAGGTTTCGGTTTTCTTTGGCCAAGACTAAGGTGGTGCACTTCTGCCGCCTGCCACGGCACGGTTTGCTTGTTCTTGTATTTGACCGACGCCTCACCTGGGAGGCTCATATTCGCAGCCTTAGGGTCTCTTGTACCCGCGCCATGGATATTCTCCGTTCCGTGACGTTCAGCGCTTGGGGTTCTGATAGGGCTACTGCCTTGCTTTTTTACCGATCCTTTGTTCGTTCGAAACTCGACTACGATGCGAGTTTTATGCATCCGCAGCCGAGCGTTTATTGCGGAAGGTGGACTCGATCCACCACACCTTTTCTTCGCCTTGCGACCGGTGCCTTCCGCACTTCCCCCATTAAGAGCCTACTTGTCAATGCTGGGGAGATGCCACTCGCTCTGCGCCGCGTGCAGTGCATCACTCGCCTGTACGCGCGAGCCCGGTGCCTCCCTCAGTCGCCAACAGCTGTCACTGCATCCGCAGCTGATCTCGACGGTGCCTATGCCGCCGAGAGACACCAGTCATACCCCATGGACCTATCCCCCTATGCCGCGACGGCTTCAGGTCGCTTTCTGTCGTTTCCGAATCAGGCACACTCGTGTGACGCATCGCTATCTGATGGAGCGCTCACCAGCGCCCTATTTCGACGACGGCGTTGTCCCCCAGACTGTTCGGCACATTCTTGTCGAATGTCCCAGTCTGGGTGATCTTCGCGCACGATACCTGTCCCGGTATCGGGATGGGCGGGGTCGCTACCGCCTGTCCCGTGCACTCGGGACGAGTTCGTGCACATGGACTTGTGGACTTGCTGACCTTTTGGGGGAGGCCGGGCTCTTCCCCTTTATTTAAGAAGGTTCTTTTTTTTTGTTTGTTATTGTTTTCTTTGTTGGTTGCACGCTCCTGCACCGGGGTGAGAGGGACCTCCCCCCGCTGCCGGAGATTGCTTCCTAATTGTTAAGTTTTTCCAATTTTTATCATTGTTTTGATATTTTTATTTTAAAGTAGCCTAGTTCTAGGCTGTCGTGTTTCCGACGACTTATGCCCAAGTGGGCAGTTGCCAGATGAGCTCTATAAAAAAAATAAAATAAAAATAAAAATGCCGTCTGCGAAGCCTTCCTTCGTAGACAGCACTACGCCACGGTGTTTTTCGATTTGGAGAAGGCCTATGATACCGCATGGCGATACGGTATCATGGAGACTCTCCACACGATGGGGGCGAGGGGACGCCTCCCAATCTTTATCGTCGAATTTTTGCGAGATCGTTGATTCCCCGTGCGGCGTCTCCCCCTATGCCGAATCGCACAGGCTTCAGTTTTCCTTGGCCAAGACTAAGGTGGTGCACTTCTGCCGCCATCCACGGCTCCACCCTGAACCAGACTTGTTTCTTAATGGGGTACGCCTGGAAGTGGTTGAATCGCACAGTTTCCTTGGTCTTGTATTTGACCGACGCTTCACCTGGTAGGCTCATATTCGCAGCCTTAGGGTCTCTTTTACCCGCACCATGGATATTCTCCGCTCAGTGAAGTTTAGCCCCTGGGGCGCTGATAGGGCTACTGCCTTATTTTTTTATCGATCCTTTGTTAGTTCTTAGCTCGACTACGGATGCAAGTTTTATGCATCCGCAGCCGAGCGTGTATTGCGGAAGGTGGAATCGATCCACCACACCGGCTTTCGCCTGGCGACCGGTGCCTTCCGCACTTTCTCCATTGAGAGCCTACTTGTCGATGCTGGGGAGATGCCACTCGCTCTACGCCGTGCACAGTGCATTCTTCGCCTGTACGCGTGAGCCTGGCGCCTTCCTCAGTCGCCAACAGCTCTCACTGCATCCGTATCTGATCTCGACGGTGCCTATGCCGTCGAGAGACTCCAGTCATACCCTAAGCCCTTAGGGTTTAGGGCTAGAAAACTCCGAGAGCTAAGTATAGCTCTCGGGGTGGTGGCACCCCTGGTTCTTCTCATTTCACCACCCTTGGACTATTTGTCGCCACGCCTCTACTCCCAAAGCTTATATAGCGCCGGCAGTATTGCGTTCGACCTTTTTTGAGCACACCGTGTCACGCTGGAACTGTGCCAGTGTATACGGATGGCTTCAAGTCCCAAGAGGGGGTCGGCTTCGACGCCGTATCCCCTCTTAGAAGTCCCCGGTGCTCTTCCAGGCGCTGCGTTTGTCTTCACGGCCAAGCTGTTTGCAATGCACCGCTCGTTACGGGAGATCACGAGACGTGCCCGGTTCGGAGACGGGATTGTGATTTATAGCGACTCACAAAGCGCTCTAAGTGCTCTCGGAGCATTGGAATCTCGGCAACCCTTGGTTCGCGATATCTGTGACGCCACGGTTTCTGCAAGCCTAGCCGACGTCGAGATTCTCTTGTGCTAGGTTCCTGGCCATGTAGTAATTGCAGGGAATGAACCCGCCAAAGTGTTAGCGAAGACTGGGCTACCAGACCATCATTTCACTCTTCCTCACACCGATTACATGACAGGAATATGGTCAGCTCTCCCGACTGGTTGGCAAAGAAGATGGGAGACAGTCAAGGGGAACTTAAAGTTACGTGCCATTGCGCCTCGACTGTTCCCATGGACCTCCCCCCCAAAGCCGCAACGGTTTCAGGCTGCTTTCTGTCGTCTCCGAATTGGTCACACGCGGGACGCACCGTCATTTGATGGAGGATGGAGCGCTCGCCTGCGCATTATTGTTAAGACTACGTTGTCCCCCAGACTGTTTGGCACATTCTTGTTGAATGTCCCAGTCTGGGTGATCTTCATGCACGTTACCTGCCCTGGTACCGGGACTGGCTCGTGCCCACATACTTGCGGACTATACTACTTTTTAGAGGAGGCTGGCCTCCTCCACTTTGTTTGCTTATTTGTTGTAGGTTGCATGTTTCAGCGCCGTGGGGAGGCGGGCCTACCCCTGATACCGGAGAGCGCTTCCTTCTTGTTGCCTTTTTGCTTTGTTTTCTCTTTTTTTAGTCGTTTTAGCCTTTGTCTTGTTTATATCGTTGTTATTTACATGGTTTTTTTTATATAGCCTAGTAGTAGGCTGTGGCGATTTTTACTTTAGTAGGCAGTCGCCAGATGGGCCCCTTAAATTGAAAAACAAAAAAAATCTACTCACGATGGGTTCATTCATAGTCTTGGGGACTATTTGGTTTCTTTGGGGGAGGCTGGCCTGCTCCATTTTATTTTACTCCTGGCTTCTTTTGTTTTGGGAATTTTATAGGAGCCTAGCACTAGGTTGAAATTTTAATTTCGGCGCCTTATGCCCTTGAAAGGCAGTCGCCAGATGGGCGCGTTAAAAGAAAATAATAAAAAAAAACAAAACACCGCCGCCATAACGAGGATATTGGAGTGTGGATGAGCGAGGAGGGAAAATCTAGAGGCGTCTCTTGGACCATCGGGTTTTCGAAAAACACAGGATCTCCCCACTCAAACGCTCATGAAGGCTACCACACCAATTTGGTCTCCGAGGGAAGGTAGAGTGAGGCTGGTTCTTAGATGGTCAAAGAGGAAGGCAAGATAGGATGAGATGGGCAGGTTTTTCTGGTTGCTGAAAGTGTAGACGAGTGTTGGGGATTTCTAGAGGTAAATACCCCGAAACGCGGTGGTGTGTGTGGTGCTTTAATGGGTGTAGAGACCACCAAAACGTGGTGTGTGTTGGTTATGTAGGCGTAGATAGCCCGTATCCAGCTACAGGATGATAACTTGATCTGAGTCAGGGCGCCTACATAACCGCTTCCCAATCAAAGTTGTATGGTCGAGACTCCATCCATTGACTAACCACACCTTGTCGCTTAACTTCGTTCAATTTATGATGAGTATTTGCACCCGGCTAGACTAGGCGAATCAGGTGTTTGTGGTAGATGTTTGCGGGGAGCTTCCTTATACTTATTTTTATCATCCTCGGTCTTGTAGGGCGTGGTAGACCCCGCCCGGGAGAGGGAGCGCCTTGGCAAACAGGTCTCCAAACTCCTCAAGAAGAGAGACGCCATCGAGCGACGCCCACAGCCTGTGTCCCTGGATCCAGCCCATCTTCTGAAGGTGATTCCTGATAGGGTCGCACTACCGCCCACTTCCCTTGTGAAGCTGAGGCCCAGCACGTTGCCCTTGTTCACACCTTTGAGCTCCTTTACTCTGAGATGCACCCTCGCTGTCCTTTCATCCGGAATTTAGACGGGTTTCTATCTTAACCTTTGTCAACCTATCCCTCCCCCCCCTATCCCGTGTGGTAGGTATTTCCTCCCAAAAGTACCCCAAGTAACACTGGCACTTTGGTATCGACGAGTGCCAGTGAGGAGGGTCTTTTTGTCTCACTAGAGATTGCCATTTCCTACCTGGTGCGTCATCTTATCGGTATTTAGAGGTTCCTCCGGAGGCCGCTGTGGCTCATTCTAACCCCTTGGTGTTCGCAGGTGAAAGAACTGGACAAGGAGATCGACATTGTGCGTTCGTTGCTGCGAACGGTCGAGAACATGAAGTGAAGCCAGCGCCATTTTTGAGTGTACAGTTTGCAAATAAATTTTTATTTTTTCTCTTGCTCTTTGACCGTCAGCATTGGTGTGTGTGTTGGTGGGGGTGAGTTAGTTGATTTTTTCGCCCTCCTGTTTGCCACTTTCCTCTGTCACCGGCACCACCGAGTGAACCAGCGGAGGAGATAGCTCTCAGGAACGAAGAGGAACGTGGTTCTGGTTTGAAGAGGTGTAATGTATGATCGGTAGCCTTCCGCCTACCCTCTTCTGTTTAAGGTTACACAACTCTCGTTATCCTAAGGGGGTCGGGATACACACTCGGGCACTTTATATGTGTAGGTCTGTAAGGAAGGACTTGGTAAATAGGTAGGTCTTCCTCTGGTGGCTGGTGGACCGAGGCATTCCGCCCTGGAGAAGACTTCCAAGCAAACGCTAATATTGGATGGACGTCGAGGTCGCTCTCTAAGACCCGATATAATGAAACATTACGACATTCTTCTGACGCGATTCAGCAGTATAACCCAAAGTCTTCCTCCCAACCGAAACACAACGCTATGATTCAGTTTTTAGTATTTATTCGCATGATGTCCATCCAATCTATAACTCAGTGAGTCTTAGAGGCTTACGTGTTTCAAACCGGGGTCGCTACGACATATGTATTAGCTGCAAAATTGATCCAAATTAGCTTCCGATCCGATTACTAACTATTAATTCATATTTACATATTTTCCACTGCAAAATCTCATTTTTTATAGTTTATAGATATTTGAAGTGGAAATTAGCCTGATCAAAGTGCATTAATTTAATCTCACTAAAACCTGAAGGGTTGCCATAGGTAAATTCTCTACCTCACTTAAGATCTTACACTTAGTAACTGGAAAAGCCGCAAAGTAGAGAAGTCCCGTCACTGGGTTAAAGGGAACTGACGGTGCCTGAGAAGGATATAAATGAGGCTGGTCCGCCCAACCTTGGGCCCCGCCTCTGGAGAGAAAAGGGGCTCAGCTCCCGCTTCCTCTCTCTCCGCAAGGGCTCTGGAGACACGGGTCCGTTCCCATTTCGGCAAGAGACCAGGCCATGACTGGCACGTCCTCTATCGGTCGGGAAGACCATGTATAAGACCAAGGCCAAAGTTGGTAGTTTGGTGAGTGGAGCCTCGATGAGAGGCTACCTGACGTTTTAGATCCCGGTGGCTTCAAACGCTTTTGAGTCATTTGCTCCACTGATTCCTCCATTCTTTTTTACTCACTGTGGTTGGTTGTCGGGTGGCGGTCTTCCTTTCTGCTTTTGTTTTTTTTTTTCTCTAGTGTGTGTATTGTTTTTAATGTAGCCTAACAATAGGCTCGATTGATTTACGGCGACTTATGCTCTTGTTGGAAGTCGACAGATGGGCACTTTTATAAAGAAAGTCGCTTCACTGATGGCATCATGCTGACCAAAGGCCACCTGTTCCATCAGAGGATATCATTAGCTAGATTGACTGGTAGAAAGCCGAAGGTCACTACTTTTGGGGATGGAGGCCTTCTGGGGGATCCTTAAGAGACTGCCATTATTTATGCCTCGCCGGTGCACGTGACACTGCACTTTACCCTGAATTTCTTGAAAGGGTTGGTTTATGCGAGGGAATTGGACGAGAAAACTACCGAATACCTAGCCCGCCAAGGTCGAGCATGTGATAAGAAAACTGGGAGGGACCTCGAGACCATCACGTTTGACCGTGACAGGCTTCCTGAGTCGGTGAGTGCGAGTGCTATTACTGCTACCGCTTCGGCCAAACGAATCGCTCCTGTAGACTTGCAAAGGCGGATTTACCCTAAGTGTCTGAATTGCTCTAAGACCGTGCACGATAAGTGCTAACCATGTATAGACAAGTGTGTCAATTACAGAGAGCAGCGTCCTGCTTCTTCGAAGAATTGAGTCGTGTATCTGCTGGGCTGTGTGTTTCCGCGAGGCTAAGAACTTTGTCCCATCGCAACCTTGAGACGTCGTCTCAAAAGTTGAGCAGGCACTCTGATGTTGGCTCTACCTGGCCTACGACCACGATCCGTTCCGCGCCCATTTGGAAGCCTTTTGCAGGCTCTACCTTCACCTTTCCCTGCGATCCCCTGGTAAATCTTCGGTCCCAAAAGTCTCGCACCCAGTCTCGTCGAACTTGGTGTTCGCAGGTGAAAGAACTGGACAAGGAGATCGACATTGTGCGTTCGTTGCTGCGAACGGTCGAGAACATGAAGTGAAGCCAGCGCCATTTTTGAGTGTACAGTTTGCAAATAAATTTTTATTTTTTCTCTTGCTCTTTGACCGTCAGCATTGGTGTGTGTGTTGGTGGGGGTGAGTTAGTTGATTTTTTCGCCCTCCTGTTTGCCACTTTCCTCTGTCACCGGCACCACCGAGTGAACCAGCGGAGGAGATAGCTCTCAGGAACGAAGAGGAACGTGGTTCTGGTTTGAAGAGGTGTAATGTATGATCGGTAGCCTTCCGCCTACCCTCTTCGCACCTGCGTGCGAAATACTCCCTTCCCTAATGGGAAACTGCTTCAACTGAGTCGCCAGACTGATATAAGGTAACCCCCCTGAAGGTGGTCGTGAGACCTCGGGAAGAGCACCAAAGCACCTTCGGCTTCCACCCAAGTATGGTCAGGGCGAATCGAAACACGAGACCCTCAAAAAGAGGGATCACCTCCTGTGAAGCTGCCCCGCGCACAAAAGGTTTCGAGGTTGAGGCAGGAAAACTCTCCTAACGAGCCAACCACCCCGGATAAGTCTTCGAAGACAACAGCGCCTTATACGTCCAACAGCCCTCTGAGTTCTGCCTCAGAAAAGCATACTGCTGATCTTGTGTGGGCCGTCGCATCTCCGAGATAGGCCTAATTGCGGAGGCTTGTTTCTTCGCGCGTTCCCTGTTAGCCTTTTGTTTTCGGGAGACCGTACTGGGCGCGTGGCCCCCGAAGACCCTTCAGTGGTATAAGGGTTTTGTGACCCCACAACGACGAGATGAGGGTCAGGCAAAGGATGCGTTATTTACACACGGCGTCATGTCTCCGTTCTTGTATTCGCTATAAATATCTATAAGCAGTGGCAGGGCTGCTACACCTGGATTGAAAGTATACTATTATGCGTACATTTCTTCGTCAGTAGACTTAGAGGCGAGGGACTTCCGCTGCGTCGTAGCATTTTTGCTGAGTCCCTTTCTCATGATCGGGGATTTGAACGGTAGGCACCCTCTTTTGGGAGATTACACCATCATTCCCAGTGGTTAGGTCCTAGCTGACCTGATCGACGAACTGGAGTTCCTAAATTTGGATGTGTTTACGCATCTCTGCCTTACAACCGTCCCCCCTTTCCCTCTCTCTGGGACCTTTTCTTTTTTCAGGGATTGGTCCCAGAGAGGCTCTGATCTTCACGTGGCGAGGGGAGGTCAGTTCTGGCCCTTTTGGGGTCCCCTGATTCTGCTAACCAGATTTTTATTACATCTATTTTCACCCTCCCCAATTATTCAGAGAACATGACTTAACAACAAACACCAAACAAATCAAAATACAGAATTACAATATCATGAACAAAAAAAAAAACTGCACTTAAGAGAGATACAATGGCGGAGCCATCGCGATACGTTGAACATGCGCTTTAAAAAGCTACCGGATTTCGACGAATCATTCGTTGGTGTTGAAATCCCGACCCTTGTTGGAGGCTTAATTTGCGCAGCGGCATACCAACTGCCCTAGCCCCTATCTGCCCATCAACAACTTCCTTACCCTGTTTGGGCATAGGAGACTTTCGTTGCTAGGTGGTGACCTAAACGCTAGACGCTCTTACGGAAGAAACCTAGAGCTACCTTCCAAAAAAGACAGGGTCCAGAGGATCGAATCAGATTTTCCGACCTTTTTAACACATTGTTCGGTAACTAAACCTGCCATAATGTTAGCGAGTACAAGCTCTCCCTTCAACATCAGCAGTGAACCAGGACCCGTGGTCCCAAGCGATCACATCCCTATCTTAAAAACCACCTCACTTGCGCCGATGTTCAAGCCAGTCCCACTTAGGAAAAGTTAAGTGCAAGCCAACTAGGAGCTTTACAAAGAGATGGTCAGTGACTACCAACCAGCTGACCTGGGCGATACAAATCTCGAAGAAATAGCTGAAGAGATCAACAAGATTTCCAGCCGACGAGAATGCACCCTAGGGATCTCACACAAAATGCTCAAAATGGACGGACGAGCTGAAGGATATTGTTCTGGAACATAGAGCAATCTATGAGGAAATCGGTAGGACAGGACCAAATCGGGAAACTAGAGCCCGAGTGTGCCATCTAAACGAGGAGCTTAAATACATAATTCTTGAAAAACAAATGGATATCTAGAATGATATTATCGGTAAGATAGAAAAAGAAAGCAACTCCGAAAACTGGGGGAATATCAGAAAACTTTGAAAGTTGCCTCCCTCCTCAAACCCCAGAGTTGTGAAGTAATGAAGTACAATTACTTAAGTACTGTACTCAAGTAACTTTGTTAACTTTTTACTTCCTAAAAATTACACCATGATTTGAGTACTTTCGATTCTACTTGCACATTTTTCTTGTTACTTTTACTTCATTACAGTTAAAAAGCATAGAAGTATTCGTTGCTTCTCATTTATTTTTTGGCCAATCACAGACTTAGAAACAAAATTCAGACGATGACCATAAGGGGTTTAAGTATTTTGTTGTGGCTTGGTCCCGCGATTACCTTCCCCAATGTTGCTTAACCATGACGCAGCGCTATTTGAGTATTCTGATAACGGGCACAGACCTTGGGCTGGCTCCAATTGTGGGGAAATACAGCCCTTGCCTTAATTTTAGTGAAGTAGGCTGGGTAAGAGGATCGAATGGATTCTTAGGAAAAGTAATCACGCAGAGTGGATTAAAAACTTTATTGAACGGAGGACTCGGGAGGCTTAGACATAAAAAAATTGATAGAATTTGTGTTGGATGTTTGTGGCACGCCTACTTGTGGGGCTCATCTTGATATACTAACGTATAAGCCTATTTTTTATTAGCCTTTCTGACTACAGCACCGTCTGTCACTACTGACTCGCTTGGCACTTCTGACTCTCTGACTGACTGACTGACTGACTGAATAATAATAAAAAAATAAGCTTATACGTTAGTATAAGGATACAAACTTCGCTTGTATCCTTACAATATTCCCTGTTTTTTCTTAATAATATTAAATTGTGGTTTAACATCATTTACAAACATTTGTTTTATCTTATATTAATTCATTATTACAGGATAGTATATTAATTCAATGTTCGATTTATGTGCTGTTACAAGACTTTATAGAGGTCATGTGATACTCATTTGTGAGGATTCATTGTTAAACCTATTCCGCCCTGCAATGCACTTTTGTCTTATTATTTACATGGACGAATGCTATACATTATTATTTATGGAGACTGCTATACACTTTTAGATTATTTGTATATGCATAATTATTTGCGTGCCCATCTCAAGGCTTCATAGGATTTATATGACACTCATTTGTGAGGATTCATTGATGATCCTAATCCACCTTGCAATGGCCGCTACAGGAGTCCCCCACCCCCTAAGAACGGAGTTTTACAAATTATAACGAACTCGTGGTTTATAAATTATTCCACCTTCCGAATGAACTAGGAGTCTTACAATATTTGACATTTTTAAAATTAGAGGTAATTTTTTATGTATATCTTTACACTAAGTTTGGATTCTTTAGACTCGCGGAGTCTTACAATACTTTATCTTCATATCCATAATTACACACGGTTGTTAGCCGTTTAGTGGAGCGTCAGGAGTTGGGAACTGTAGCTCTTTAATGCGAACAAAATTCTTGCGCGCGTGTGTGTGCATGCCACTACTTTATTATTGTTAACTTTTACATACTTGTGCACGCGCACCACAACAATAAATCTAATTTCTTATTTCATTTTCTTATGCTTGGTTGCCAAACATGAATTTAAAGTGGCAGCAATCCTGCGATTATTTGTTTAAACCACGTAATGTCAAGCGTGTAAATATTTGGGGGTTCGGATATCCGAGCTGCATATCCTAATCTGCGAACATAACCAATTTCTTTTTTCTTCTTTTTTATATACATTAATTTGTGTACGCTCCACGCTACTTTTTTTTTAACCAGACGGAACTAAGAATATGGGGTTAAATCTATTACTATAGACTTTAAATTAATAATTTTACATACTTTGTACACTTAATACTGGGTTATCTTTAAATTAATAATCTTAAAAACTTTATACACTCGATCCTTTCTTCTAAAATTAATATTTTATTCACACTGCCGGACACTGGATTTTCATCATTTTTACATTTTAAACTATAAGCACTGAATTTACGTTGTTAGATTCGTCTGCACTCGAATCTATATACACATTACTGGTATTCGAAACACTTTTACGATTATTATTATTAATTTTGAAAAAGCTTTATCTGAAAGTTTGGCGTTCTTTCGTCCGTTGTTCCCTCTTGATCCAGGATTGTCCGTTTGAGCTGCGGTGATGGGCGCTGTGTCCGCATGTGAAGACTGGACAAACCTTTGCCTGGTTCGATCACATACATCCACCTGTAGTGGTTTACCGTAGCTCATCCAGATTGCCTCCTGTGGTCCGGTGTGTAGAGCATAAATGGGTTTCTTACCATTCTAACGGTCACCTCATTGCAAGGGGATGTCGACGGTGATGAGGTTTACCAGGCCTACTTCTTCTTGAACTAAAAGTAGGGTTGGGGATGGCGAATTTAGCTTCTCTAAGTGCTCTTTGTTCTTTGTGTGAATCCATTGTTCTTCTCGATCCCTCTTGTTGTTCGAGCGAAAGAGTCACCAGTTATGGGGTTTAGGAAGTTGTTGTGGCTTGGCCCCGCGGTTACCTTCCCCAATATTGCTTAACCTTGACGCAGCGTTGATAGGGGTATTCGGATAACGGGCGCTGACTTTTATCTGCCTCCAATTGTGGGGCAATACTCCTCTAGCCTTGGTTTTAATGAAGTAGGCTGGGTAAGAGGATCGAATGGATTGGTCTTAGGAAAAGTACTCACGGAGAGTGGATTCAAAACTCTTTATTGAGCGGAGGACTCGGGAGGCTTAGACAGAAAGAATTTGATAGAATTTGTGTTGGGTATTTGTGTCATGCCTACTAACGTATAACCTATTTTTGATTCGCCTTTCTGAATACAGCACCGTCTGCCCCCACCGACTCGCTTGGCGCTACTAACTGTCTGTCTGAATGAATAATAATAATAATGAAAATGTTTCATCCCGTCTATTTATACCACCGTAAATTAAGGCCTGGGGAGGAGGGGGAGGACTTCTCTTCCCTTAATCTGAACGCAAGGCGGAGCCTAACAGGTGAAAGCGTGTTCGTGCGTTCTTTGTCAAGAGTGATGGGCGAAGTCAAAGGGTGTGTGCGTGTTCAGTGTAGACATGTGTGTATTAGGAGTCTATTTGCATTTGGCTGACTTTGGGCTGTGCCAGGCCGGCATTCATAGCAAGATTGATTCTGCCGTTTCACAGGTTCAAGTGAAATCTGGCTGGTCAGATCAGATACCACCCTAAGTTTGACCAGCTGCCTTGGTTATCTGTTTCCATGCCTTTCAGCTCACATCTGTTTCCTCATGTGTGTATGTTTGTACCTTCGCTTGGGAACCTCAACGATTTCGCTTGCATCCTTACAATATTCCCTGTTTTTTTCTTAATACATATCAAATTGTTGTTTAACATTATTTATAAATATTTGTTTTCTCTTACATTAATTCATTATTAAAGGATGGTAAATTAATTTAATGTTCGATTTATGTGCCTGTTAGAAGCCTAAATAAGATTCAAATGATGCTCATTTGTGAGGATTCATTGTTGAACCTATTCCGCTTTACAATCCACTTTTGCCTTTTTATTTACATTGGCGAATGCTATACATTATTCTTATTTATGGAGACTGCTATACATTTTTAAATTATTTGTATGTGTATAATTATTTGCGTGCCCACCTCAAAGCTTCATGAGATTTATATGACACTCATTTTTGAGGCTTCATTTCCGAGGTCTATTCTCCTTCCTTGGGACCTGGTCGGTAGATAGCACCTTTGTGGGGGACTACACATTCACCCAGGGGACGTGTCCTGGCGGAATTGGTGTAAGAGCTGGTGATTGGTGGCTTTATTGTGATAGAATTCATAAATATACAGAGAAATGCTTAAATTAAACAGACACCTAGTTAATCACATAAATACTTTTATTTGTGAATCTAAAGAATGAAATACATTTTGTTAATGTGAAGTAAATTATAATTAATACTTGGGGACTTATCTTTTGCATCTTTTAGTGTTGCACCTCGCCATACATAAATTTAAGAAGTTCGGAGATTACAACTTTTTCCGACAATGTCTGACGTATGATATTGAGCAATTTTGCCTGTGTACCTGTTTTCTAGGCCTCTTAACATAGTCGTGTCTACACCTTTGCACCCTCAAATTAAAAAAAAATGAACTTCAAATTTTAAAATTTGACTTTCATATTTAAAAAAAAAAATAACTTCAAATTAAAAAAAAGGTTGACTCATTAAAAACAAGATCTGCTGACCAAAATTCGCGTGCTCTCACTTATTCTGATTTATGACCTTAAGACCTTCAAAACTTTCAATAATTCCCGGACTAACCTTAGGAGGACCTTGGCAATTATATCATTTGCAAGAGAATGTAAAACAACATAAGGGCTTTAAATTTCGTTAAAATCGGCTAATAGTTATGAAGTTATTGCCAAATAATTCCCCGGCTAATCTTGGGAGCACTTTGCCCATTATATCATTCGAAAGAGAATGTAAAACAACAACATAAGGGTTTCGAATTTCGTTAGAATCAGCCGAGTAGCTATGATGTTATTGTCAAAACAAAACAATTCACAGGCTAACCTTGCGAGGACTTCTGCAATTATATCATTCGAAAGAGAATGTAAAACAACAAGGTTTCAAATTCCGTTAGTCGGCCGAATAGTTATGATGTTATTACCAAATAATTCCCGGGTTAATCTTGGGATGACCTTGGCAATTAATATATCATTCGAAAGAAAATGCAAAACAACATAAGGGTTTCAAATTTTGTTAGAATCGGCCAAATAGTTATGATGTTATTACCAAAACAACAACAAAATAACAAAACAAAACGGGGACCAACTGACCCTCGACCAACATAGTGAGATAACTCGTTCGCGACTAGACAGACTCACACGCGACTAAAAATTGAACTTCAAATTTAAAAAGTTGATTTTCAAATTAAAATACTTGGATTTTAAATTAAAAATGTTGACCTTCATTCAAAAAAGGTAGATTTCAATTTTTTTTAATGACTTTCAAATTTAAAAAGTTGATTTTCAAATAAATTAATTTCACCCGACTGGGGCGTAAGTCGTAACCCGTATTTATGCCCAATCCACTCGCACTTGGGTAAGGAGTCGAGCCGAGGCTTTTGCGAGCCATCAGGTTATTTCAGCGCCCGATGTTCCCACTTTGGTTGGCCATGTGATGTAAGGTCGTTCCTTGCTTCCCTTCTCCAAGCCGAACGACCTGGAGGTGGTGTTGAGCCCATCTTTTATTTCAGTTACTTTTATCTTTTTACACGATATTATTTCGGTTTTTCAGAGATCTCTTAATTTTATACACATATAAATTACCAGCATTAAAAATTTGCATTATTAAATATTTTTCTAGTGCATTATTTTAAAAAAAATACTTAGTTAATGAGATGCCTGAATTATGCATAGACACGGTTGCTAGGGGCGCGAAAGAGCTGCCAATGAGGATATGATGAGAAGAAATCCCACAACCTACGAACATACTTAAATAAGCTTTCTAACGTCACGTTAAAGAGTTGACCCGAATGTTGGAAAGGTTCGGAAGATGAAGGATGGAGAATTATATTTTTTTTCTAATTTTAAGTATTTTATCATTACAAACGCATCTGGTAGGTAATACTGTATATATGACTCTTACGAATGTTTTTATGTATAAAAGATGGTATTTCGTGAAGAAATAAGTGCCTGAGAAGCGAAAACACTAGGTATTTTGCATAGGTTGGTAGCGAATTTAGTGCTGTTGATGTTTCACTCATTCAGATGATATTACATTTTAAATTGTATTCATTTGTTTTAAATTGAAAGTCACTTTTTATGTTGAAAGTCAACTTTTTAAAAGTTAAAGGTCAACATTTTAAATTCGAAATCCAAGTATTTTAATTTGAAAGTCAACTTTACAAAATTTGAAGTTCAATTTTTCAAAATCTGAAAGTCGACTTAAAAAATTTTAAGTTAAATTTTAAAAATCTGAAAGTCATCTTTTCAAATTTGAAGTTCATTTTTTAAAATTTGAAGGTGAAAAGGTGTTCTATTGGGTTCATGTCAGGGGACTGACTCTGTCCTCCCATTCCTTTGTCCTTTTTGCACTTTGACAGGGAGCTCCATCTCCTATGAATAAACAAGTTTGTTTATCAAACTAATCATTTGACAACACTGGTAGAAGTCACTCTTTAAGAAGGGAAATGTATTTTTGAATGATCACACACTAGACAAACTCCGACCCTACATCATTCCAAATTACTCCCCACACAATAACAAAAAAAACGACCATGTTTTACAGTTGGTTGTAACATGCTTATGTCCAAATCTCGAGTGGCTGATCTCCAAACCCACACTCTCTGAAAATTGAGCAAACTTTGATTCGTCCGAAAAAAATTATATAGTGCCAAAACTCTAAAGGTTTGTAGCTTATTTCATCAGCCCACTCGTTCCTCTTCTTAATATTGGTCATGGTCAAAGATGATTTTTTCCTGGCTACATTTATATAATATCTAAGTGAGTGCAGACAATTTACTGCTTCTTTTTGGGCTCTCAGAAGCCACCGGTGATATTTAAAAATTTTCTTTAAATTGAAGTATAATTATGTTAATCGAAAAAGGGCTATTCCAAGATTCCTACCTATTTGTCTTTGACACATTAGACCCTAAGATTGTGCAACAATCAGTCTTCATTTAATATCTGAAATTTTCTTGATATTTTGCTTTCTAGCAAAGTTTAATTATTACACTATTAAATTGAAGAAAAGATGGAGACAAACACTAAGCAAACTTAATGGCAAAAACTCGAAATAAAACATTTTATCATTAAACTGTGGTCACCCTTCCGTTTCGCGAATGCTTTTTACAACTCTGTGATACCTAATCATAAAACTAGGTGGCCTCGCTTCTGATGACCCTTTGGCGCGTACACTCTCGTTGCAAAAAACAACAACATAAACAACGCGGCCACCATCATTGGACTCGTCGTTGTGGGGACCTAGTCAAAACTTGATGATCGAAAAGTGAATCTTACCCGCGCAAATCTTCGAACAATCACTCAGCAACCTTCAAGCAGCAATCGCTCAAGGAACTTCAAGGAATAGCCTTCTACACTGCAACACACGGGGAGGGACGGGGGGGTTACAAGGAGTTACAAGGAATGTCACTACCTCAAAAGGTTTTACAACCCATACCGAAGAGATACCGTTAAAAGGTGACCGGGTATTCACACTAGTACTTCCACTAGTGTGTGCACCCCCTCTCTAACCGACCTTTGAACTGCTCAACTGAGTAACTGGTTACTTCATCCGTTGGTAGTGTATTTCAAGTGTTGCAGATTTTAAAGGTGAAAAAGCCACCAACCTTGTCACAAAGGTAACGAGGAGGATTGAGCTTCTACCCATGTTTCGAGTGTCATTCTCGTTCAAGCTAAAGAGATGCCTATAGTCAATGTTATCAAATCCTTGAAGTATTTTAAAAACCTCTATTAACTGTCTCGCAATCTCCTGGTTACCAGAGCAAAGAGCCCCAAAGCCCTGAGACGCCTCTGGCAGCCCATGTGTCTAATGGCGGGAATAAGTTTCGTTGCTCGTGCCTGAACTTACCACCCTCAGGTTCGGCGACCAGAACTGGACGGCGTGTTCCAGTTGAGCACGAACTAGAGAATTGTAAAGTGACAAGACTATTTCTTTGTTCCGGTAACGAAACTGTCTTCTGATGTAACTTAATAGCCTTTGTGCCTTCTTTTCTACTTCAATACACTGTTTTGAGAACTTGAGGTCGCTACTAATAAAAACACCCAAATCTTTTTCCAATTCTGTACTTGCTATGTAATGACCCAGAAGAGAATAGTCTGACCTCTGGTTTGCATGCCCGATATGCATAATTCTGCACTTATCCAGATTAAATGGCATCAGCCACTTCTCAGACCACTCTCCCACTTTCTCTAAGTCTGACCTAAGAGTTTCTACACTTTCAGGTGTAGCGACATTTGCTCCCAACTTAGTGTCATCCTCAAACTTAGCTATGCGATTCACAATTCCAACATCTATATCATTGATATAGAAAATGAAGAGGAGCGGACACAATACAGATCCTTGGGGCACCCCACTGGAAACCTGGACGAAAGAGAGAGAGAGAGAGAGAGAGAGAGAGAGAGAGAGAGAGAGAGAGAGAGAGAGAGAGAGAGAGAGAGAGAGAGAGAGAGAGAGAGAGAGAGAGAGAGAGAGAGAGAGAGAGAGAGAGATAGAGAGAGAGAGAAAAAAAAGAGAGAGAGGGAGAGAGGTGAGAAATGGAGGGAGGGAGGGAGAGAGAGAGAGATAAAGAGAGAGAGAGTAACAACAAGGAGTAACAACAAGGAAAGAAGGTACCCTAGGAGACCTTACGGTCCATTCAAGGAGGGTACCTTTGGACTAGCAATCGAGCGGGCACATGGCTGCTCAATTGTTTTGCGTACCTAAACGGCCACTTTTCAAGACTTTGTCTAGTCTTGACTTGAACTGGTCAACAGATTCACTGTTGACAACTTCCACTGGAAGTGCGTTCCACTTACCGCAGATACTGTAGCTGAAAAAATTTCCACACAGATTGCGGTTGTAACGCTTCAGTTCAAGTTTGAAGCCGTGATTGCGCGTTCTGTTCTCACTCAGTGTGAAAATATCCCAGTAGTCAACATTGTCGAGCCCTCGAAGTATTTTGAAAACTTCGATGAGCTGACCACGCAGTCTACGGGTTTCCAGCGAGAACAGATCTAATTCCCTTAGTCTATCCTCATAATTTTTATGTAGGATAGAGGGAATCAGCTTGGTTGCCCTGGCTTGTACGCGTTCCAACCTTGCGATATCCTTTCGAAACGAAGGACTCCAAAATTGTACGGCATACTCCAGGTGCGGCTGAACGAGGGAGTTGTACAGACAAAGTACTATCTCCTTGTTACGGTATTCAAACTAGCGCTTTATGTAGCCTAACATCCTTTGGGCTTTCTTCTCTGCCTCGATGCACTGTTTCGAAAACTTGAGGTTGCTAGTGATAGTTACACCCAAGTCCTTCTCAGTGTCACTTGATTCAAGAGCAGTGCCCTTAAGGATATACTGAGATTGGGTGTTTCTGTAGCCGATATGCATCACTTTGCATTGTTCACGTTAAAAAGCATTTGCCACGTGTCCGACCACTCCCCAATCTTCCCAAGATCTTCCTACAGGCGGACAGTATTTCCATCCTTTGCAACGTTCATACCAAGCTTGGTATCGTCGGAAAATTTGGAAATCTTGGCAACTATGTCACCGTCCATGTCTTTGACGTAGATGATAAATAGTAGTGGTCCCAGGACAGAACCTTGAGGTACCCCGCTAGTAACGGGCAACAACACAGAAGCCTGTCCATTCACCACCACCCGTTGCGGTCTGTCACTTAGCCAGTTCTCGATCCAGCCAGCTACTTTTCCGTCTATGCCCAGCGCTCGCACTTTCCGGAGAAGACGGCGGTGTGGTACCTTATCAAAGGCTTTCTGAAAGTCTAAGTACACCACATCCACCGCCTTGTCCCGATCGTGCTTAGTGAACACGAAGTGGAAGAATTCCACAAGGTTCGTAAGGCATGACTGTTGCTTTCGAAAGCCGTGCTGGGAACTCCTCAGTAGCAGGTTTGACTCTAAATACGACGTCATTTTGTCCACCATCATGCTTTCCATGAGTTTACCGACTATCGAAGTCAGACTGATAGGTCAGTAGTTTGACGGTTGGCTACGGTCTCTTGTGTTGAAGATAGGAGTCACCTCCGCTTCACGCTAGTCTCTAGGAATGCATTCGGTCCGGATTGACATGTTGAAGATATCGCTCAGGTGTCGTGACACTTGATCGCGCACTTCTTTTAACACTTTAGGTAGAAACCTATCCAGGCCAGGTGACTTATTCGTCATTAGTTCTATTTTATTTTTCCTTTGGTGAAGTCCATATCATCCAGCTTTTCCCCCGAGTAGGAATCCATTGGCTGGGGGATGGGACCACACTCTTCAGTAAACACTGAAGAGAAGTAGTCGTTGAGGAGGTTAGCATTTTCTGCATCTAAGTACTTGTATGCCCCCTCCTCATTTCTCAAAGGGCCAATCGTTCAACGGATTGGTTTACGGCTGTTCACATATCCAAAAAACTCCTTGGGATTCTCTTTACAAAGTCTCGCCACTCGGAGTTCCTCAGTACGCTAAGCCGCCCTTATGCTGGACTTCACTCTCCTGGCTAGCCTCCGGTATTCGTCAAAGTTACCCGAGATCTTCGATTGCCGGTATACAGTTCTCTTCTCCCTAAGCAGTTGGCCGATTTCTCGATTAAACCACTTAGGTTGAACAGAAGACCGACGGGGACATTTCAGAGGGATGAAACGCGATTGAAGACTCATGAATGTGGTTTTGAAACTATTCCACAAGTCTTCAACAGCATCGCACACTTCTAGTCTCGCGTCAGTCAGTCCAGCACGAAGACCTGCAAAGTCTGCTCTTTTCAAATCAAGTTTCCTCGATTTACTAGTTGCAGGCCCTGCCTTCGGGACTTTGACTACAAATCTAATTAGTCGGTGGTCACTGCCCCCGAGCTCTTCGCCAACAGAGAGGTCCTCAACGATGTCATCCTCAGAGGTGAAAACCAAGTCGAGGATATTGTCTCCTCTCGTTGGCTCTCTCACCCATTGAGTGAGGAACTCGTTGTTCGCGAACTCCAAGAGTAGTGCGTTCTCGCCACATGGTTCTCTGGCGAAAGAGATAGTGTGTTACAAGGAGTTACAAGAAATAGTAGTACCTCAGAAGACTATATTGTCCATACCGAGGAGGTAGTGTTTTTCAAGACTCTATTTCATAGCTTTAGAGGAAGTATAGTAAAGTTGAGGGCTTCCCCGACCCACCTCTCCCACCAGAGATGAACCTATCTCTATATTAATTTCCACCTTAATTTTAAGATATTTTTATAATTAGCAACAAGTATTATTTTTAACACTTAATATTCCTTATAACCGTATCAAACCTATTTTTAAATGTGTTAACGGTGGGACTTGAGACAATTTCTTCCGAAAACTGATTCCATACATTGGCAATTTTATACGAGAAAAAGTTTCCAGATACATTGAGTCTGTACTTTTTCGGAACGAGTTTCTATTGAATTAGAACCAGATGGAGTAGTTCACATTTTCGATTTCATTTAAGATTTTATATACCTCTTTTAGTTGACCTCGTATACGTCTTGTTTCTAGTTTAAAAAAGTTTAATCTTTCCAGCCGTGTTTCATAACTGTGTTTTGTTAATGAAGGTATCATTTTTGTAACCCTAACTTGTATTTTTTCTAATATTTTTATAATCTTTTCTGTGAGAGAGCGACTGAACCTGTGCACAGTATTCTAGTTGTGGTCGTACTAGAGCATTGTACATGTTTATTAATACCGTTTCGCTTTTATAGTTGATTTGTCGCTTAGTATAACCGAGTAACTTTAGCGCCTTCTTTGCTACTTCAACACAGTGCTGTGTGAACTTGAGATTATTTGACACACAGATACCGATATTTTTTTCTTTTTCTGTTTCTGCTCTTGTTTTCTAAAGGAATTTGTATTCTGCTCTTGGATTTTATGGCCAATGTGCATCACTTTGCATTTTTATAAGTTCAGTGGAAGTTTTCATTTTTCAGACCAATTGGCTAAGTGGTTAATGTCCTTTTGGAAATCGACTATATCTTGCTCGGTAATTATACTTTTACCCAGTTTACAATCGTCAGCGAATTTGAAGATTTTTGAAATCAATCGCACGTCTATGTTGTTTACATAAATAATAAAGAGCAAGGGTCCCATGACAGAGCCCTGAGGAACACCACTACTCACAGTATATATTTAGACTCTTCTCACTTGATTACGACTCTGCCTACGATCATTAAGCCAATTTTCAATCCATTTTGCTATATTACCTTCTATTCTTAGAGCTCTAACTTTGGAAATTAGTCTCTTGTGTGGCACCTTGTCGAAGGCCTTTTGAAAATCGGGGTACGAATGTTGACAGACATCTCATTATCATGAATTGTGTTAATGTAATAAAAGAATTCTAATAAATTTGTAAGACATGATCTATGTTTCCTAAATCCATACTGTGTGTTTCTTAATAATTTGTTTGTTTCTAAATGGCTTACTATTTTTTATGCAATAATACTTTCAATCATTTTGCCAATTATTGATGTTAGACTTATAAGGACGATAATTGCAAGCCATCTCTCTACGTCCTTTTTTAAATATCAGCGTCACATTGGCTAATTTCCATTCTTAAGGGACTATACTATTTTCAAGTGATAAGTTAAAAATATACGTTATTTGGTCCACTACTGCCTCCTTTACTTTTTTGATCACTTTTGGCACTATCTTATCCGGTCCTGGGGATTTGAATTTATTCATTTTATCTATTCTGTTCGTACATCGTTGGTCGTGAGCTTAAACATTTTTAGTGGTTCAGGAGAGAGAGAGAGAGAGAGAGAGAGAGAGAGAGAGAGAGAGAGAGAGAGAGAGAGAGAGAGAGAGAGAGAGAGAGAGAGAGAGATAAAGAGAGAGAGTGGTGAGAGTAACAACAAGGAGTAACAACAAGGAAAGAAGGTAACCTAGGAGACCTTACGGTCCATTCAAAGAGGGTACATTTGGACTAGCAATCGAACAGGCACTTGGCTGCTCAATTGTTTTGCGTCCCTGAACGGCCGCTTTTCAAGACTTTGTCTAGTCTTGACTTAAACTAGTCAACAGATTCACTGTTGACAACTTCCACTGGAAGTGCGTTCCACTTACCGCAGATACTGTACGTGAAAAAGTTTTTCAGACAGATTACTGTTGTAACACTTCAGTTCAAGTTTGAAGCCATGATTGCGCGTTCTGTTCTCACTCAGTGTGAAAATATCCCGGTAGTCAACATTGTCGAACCCTCGAAGTATTTTGAAAACTTCGATGAGCTGACCACGCAGTCTACGGGTTTCCAGCGAGAACAGATCTAATTCCCTTAGTCTATCCTCATAAATTTTATGTCGGATAGAGGGAATCAGTTTGGTTGCCCTGGCTTGTACGCATTCTAACCTTGCGATATCCTTTCGAAACGAAGGACTCCAAAATTGTACGGCATACTCCAGGTGCGGCCGAACGAGGGAGTTGTACAGACAAAGTACTATCTCCTTGTTACGGTATCCAAACTGGCGCTTTATGTAGCCTAACAACCTTAGGACTTTCTTCTCTGCCTCAATGCACTGTTTCGAGAACTTGAGGTCGCTAGTGATAGTTACACACAAGTCCTTCTCAGTGTCACTCGATTCAAGAGCAGTGCCCTTAAGGATATACTGAGATTGGGTGTTTCTGTGGCCGATATGCATTACTTTGCATTTGTTCACATTAAAAGGCATTTGCTACGTGTCCGACCACTCCACAATCTTCCCAAGATCTCCCTGCAGGCGGGCAGTATTTCCATCCTTTGCAACGTTCATACCAAGCTTGGTATCGTCAGCAAATCCGGAAATCTTGGCAACCATGTCACCATCCATGTCGTTGACGTAGATGATGAATAGTAGTGGTCCCAGGACAGAACCTTGAGGCATCCCGCTAGTAACGGGCACCCACTTAGAAGCCTGCCCATTCAGCACCACTAGTTTCCGTCTGCCACTTAGCCAGTTCTCGATCCAGCCGGCTACTTTTCCGTCTATGCCCAGCGCTTACACTTTCCGGAGAAGGCGGTGGTGTGGTACCTTATCAAAGGTTTACTGAAAGTCTAAGTACACCACATCCACCGCCTTGTCCCGATCGTGCTCACTGAACACGAAATGGAAGAATTCCACAAGGTTCGTAAGGCATGACTGTTGCCTTCGAAAGCCGTGCTGGGAACTCCTCAATAGCAGGTTTGACTCTAAATACGACGTCATTTTGTCCACTATCATGCTTTCCATGAGTTTACCGACTATCGAAGTCAGACTGATAGGTCAGTAGTTTGACGGTTGGCTACGGTCTCTTGTGTTGAAGATAGGAGTCACCTCCGCTTCACGCCAGTCTCTAGGAACGCATTCGGTCCGGATTGACATGTTGAAGATATCGCTCAGGTGTCGTGACACTTGATCGCGCACTTCTTTTAACACTTTAGGTAGAAACCTATCCAGGCCAGGTGACTTATTCGTCATTAGTTCTATTTTATTTTCCCTTTGGTGAAGTCCATATCCGCCAGCTTTTCCCCCGAGTAGGAATCCATTGGCTGGGGGATGGGACCACACTCTTCAGTAAACAGTGGAGAGAAGTAGTCGTTGAGGAGGTTAGCATTTTCTGCATCTAAGTGCTTTAATGCCCTCTCCTCATTTCTTAAAGGGCCAATCATTCGACGGATTGGTTTACGGCTGTTCACGTATCCAAAAAACTCCTTGGGATTCTCTTTACAGAGTCTCGCCACTCAGAGTTCCTCAGAACGCTTAGCCGCCCTTATGCTGGACTTCACTCTCCTGGCTAACCTCCGGTATTCGTCAAAGTTAGCCGAGATCTTCGATTGTCGGTACACAGTTCTCTTCTTTCTAAGCAGTTGGCTGATTTTTCGATTAAACCACTTTAGTTGAACAGAAGACCGATTATGACATTTCAGAGGGATGAAACGCGATTGAAGACTCATGAATGTGGTTTTAAAACTGTTCCATTAGTCTTCAACAACATCGCACACTTCTATCATCGCGTCAGTCAGTCCAGCACGAAGACCTGCAATGTCTGCTCTTTTCAAATCGAGTTTCTTGGATTTACTAGTTGCAGGCCCTTCCTTCGGAACTTTGACTACAAATCTAATTAGTCGGTGGTCACTGCCACCGTGCTCTTCACCAACAGAGAGATCCTCAACGATGTCATCCTCAGAGGTGAAAACCAAGTCGAGGATATTGTTTCCTCTCGTTGGCTCTCTCACCCATTGAGTGAGGAACTCGTTGTTCGCGAACTCCAGGAGTAGTGCGTTCTCGCCACAGGGTTCTCTGGTTTCCCAGCCAACTTGTGTGTTATAATCACCCATGACGATACACACTCTGTCTTCGACAAGTTCTCCTAGTAGCTGCTACAGATCTCTGTCCTTTTTAACGAGTTGGGCAGGAGGTCTATAAAGCACCAGCGTTCTGTATTTGGCAGGACCTATCTCTAGGTTAACACCTAGTAGTTCATGGTCAGATACGATGTTGCAATCGGTCGAGTTGAGAGTATCCTTGACATACAACATCACCCCGCCACCCTCTCTGTCTGGCCTATCTTTCAGGAAGAGCTGGTAACCGGGAATCGTGAATTCACCTTCAAAATCTCGGCTTGAGGTTTTTATCCACGACTCCGTTATGGCAACCATCTTAGGTTCCTCTGTTACTACGAGGCCACGGAGCTCAAGAAACTTATTCCTGATTGACCTCGCATTGAACAGAAGAACTTTGAGGGAGTTCCCTAGTGTAGGACTCCCTACGCTCTTCCGTTTCTCGGCTTCTCTGTTTTCGTGGTCACACCCTTTTGACGACCTCCGAGAAGGTCGTTCCAGGAGTGACGGGCATGCTGGCGCACGTCCGCTTTCGCTCTGTTTCAAACGCTCCTTTGGGTGCGTTTTACGACATCTTGAATTAGGTTGGCGAGAAAGGCATTCCCTTTAAAGGAGAGATGTACCCCGTCCCTTTGGTAGAGGTTGTCTCTACCGATAAAGGTACGATAGACGTCCACGAAGAAGACTCCTTCTGCCGTGCAGAGAGAGAGAGAGAGAGAGAGAGAGAGAGAGAGAGAGAGAGAGAGAGAGAGAGAGAGAGAGAGAGAGAGAGAGAGAGAGAGAGAGAGAGAGAGAGAGAGAATAACAAGAAGTAACAAGGAAAAGAGGTACCATAGTAGACCTTACGATCCATTCAAAGAGGGTACCTTTAAGTGAACACTTGAGCAGGCGCAGTCCTTTAAAGGGTCAGATTGATGCTCTAGAAGAGCACTCACGCCACGCTTCAAGTCTCCAAACGGCTATTTTTCAAGACTTTGTCTACTCTCGACTTGAACTGTTCAACAGAGTCGCTGTTGACAACTTACACTGGAAGTGCGCTCCAATGGCCGCAGATGCTATATGTGAAAGATTTCCCACACAGATCACGCTGGTAACGCTTCAGTTCAAGTTTGTAGCTGTGGTTTCTTGTTATGCTCTGGCTAAGCCGGAAAATATCCCTGTAGTCTACAATGTCAAAGCCTTGAAGTATTTTGAACACTATGATAAGCTGACCACGCAGTCTACGAGTCTACAACGAGAACATATCTAATTCCCTTAATCTATCGTTGTAACTTTTGTGTCTGATAGAGGGGATCAATTTGGTTGCCCTGGCTTGCACACATTCCAATCTCGCGACATCCTTTCGAAACGAAGGACTCCAAAATTGTACGGCATACTCCAGGTGCGGTCAGACAAGTGAATTGTACAAACAGAGTACTATTTCCTTGTTTCGATATCCAAACTGTCGCTTTATATAGCCTAACATCCTTTAGGCCTTTTTCTCCGCCTCTATACACTGTTTGTAGAACTTGAGATCACTAGTAATTGTTACACCCAAGTCCTTCTCGGTATCAGTGAGGCGTTCGAGAGCAGTGCCCTTGAAAATATACCGTGACTAAGGGCTTCGGTGGCCAATATGCATTACTTTGCATTTGTTCACGTTAAAAGGCATTTGCCACGTGTCCGACCACTCCCCAATCTTCCGGAGATCTTCTTTTAGGCGGGCAGTGTTTCCTTCCTTTGCACCGTTCAGACCAAGCTTGGTATCGTCGGCAAATTTAGAAATCTCGCAACCATGTCACCATCCATGTGGTTAACATAGATGATGAAAAGTAATGGTCCCAGGACCAAAGCTTAGGGTACACCACTGGTCACGGGCACCCACTTAAAGGCCTGCCCATTCAGCACCACCCGTGGCCGTCTGCCGCTTTTCCAGTTCTCGATCCAACCTGCTACCTTTCCGCCTATGCCCAGCGCACGCACTTTCCGGAGGAGGCGGCGGTATGGTACCTTATCGAAGGCTTTTTGAAAGTCTAAGTAGATAACATCCACCGCCTTATCCCGTTGTGCTCACTGAAAACGAAGTGGAAGAATTCCACAAGGTTCGTAAGGCATGACCGTTGTCTTCGGGAACCGTACTGGGAACTCTTCAGTAGCAGGTTCGACTCTAAATATGACGTCATTTTGTCCACTATGATGCTTTCCATGAGTTTACCGACTATTGAGGTAGTTCGAGGGCTGGCTAGGGTCTCCTTTCTTGAAGATAGGAGTCACATCCGCTTCACACCAGTCTCTAGGAACGCATTCGGTCCAGATTGACATGTTGAAGATTGTGCTCAGATATCGTGACACTTCATCGCGCACTTCTTTCAATACTTTAGGTAGAAACCTGTCCGGGCCAGGGGACTTATTCATCTTTAGATCAGTGATTATTTTTTCTATTTCTCCTTCGGTGAAGTCCATTTCCTCTAGCTTTTCCCCCAAGTAATAATCCGTGGGCTGGGGGATGGGACCACACTCTTCAGTAAACACTGAAGAGAAGTAGTCGTTTATGAGGTTAGCATTTTCTGCATTTGAGTGCTTTAATGCCCTCTCCTCATTCACTAAGGGGCCTATCGTGCGATGGATTGGTTTAGGGGTATTTATATAACCAAAGAACTCCTTGGGATTCTCCTTGCAAAGTCTCGCCACTCGGAGCTCCTTGGCCCGCTTTGCTGCCCTTATGCTAGAATTTACTCTCTTAGCTAGCCTACGGTACTCGTCAAAGTCACCAGAGATCTTTGACTGCCGGTACACCGTTCTTTTCTTCCTCAGCAATTGGTCAATTTCTCGATTAAGCTACTTTGGTTGAACGGAAGACCGATGAAGTCTTTTCAAAGGGATGAATCGTGATTGAAGACTCATGAACGTATTTTTGAATCTATTCTAAGTATCTTCAACATCCTCGCACACTTCTAGTCTCGCATCATTCAATCCAGAACGAAGACCTGCATAGCCTGCTCTTCTCAAATCAAGTTTCCACGATTTACCAGTCACAGAATCTACCTTGGGGACCTTGACTATAAATCTGACTAGTCAATGATCACTGCCACTGAGCTATTTGCCTACAGAGAGTTCCTCAACGATGTCATCCTCAGAGGTGAAAACCAAGTCGAGGGTATTATTGCCTCTCGCCGGCTCTCTCACCCATTAAGTCAGGAACTCGTTGTTCGCGAACTCTAGGAGTAGTGCGTTTTCGCCACAGGGTTCTCTCGTTTCCCAGTCAACTTGGGTATTGAAATCACCCATGGCGATAAACACACTGTCATGAACAAGTTTACCCAGTAGCTGGTACAGATCCCTGTCCTTTTCAACGAGTTGGGCAGGGGGTCTGTAAAGCACCAGGGTCTTGTATCTGTCAGGACCTATATCTAGGTCAACTCCTAGTAGCTTGTGGTCGGATATAATGTTGCAGTTTGTCGATTTGAGTGTATCCTTGACATACAACATCACACCGCCACCCTCTCTGTCTGGCCTATCATTTTGGAAGAGTTGGTAACCGGGGATCGTGAATTCACCTTCAAAATCTCCATTTGAGGTTTTTATCCATGACTCCGTTATGGCCACAATTTTAGGTTCTTCCGAAGTTCTAGAAACTTGTTCCTTATCGACCTTGCATTAAACAGAAGAACTTTCATGGAGTCCACGAATGTAGGACTCCCTACGCTCTTCCGTTTCCCGGCTTATTTGTTGGCGAGGAGGCACCCCTCTTTGCGACATCTGAGAAGGTGGTTTCAGGATTGAAACGGGTGTACTGGCGTATGTCCGCCCTCACTCTGGGCCGGATACTCTTTTGGGTCCTCTCTACGACATCCTAGATCATGTTCGACAGAAAGGCATTTCCTTTAAAGGAAAGATACAAGGATACAAGGATAAAAAGTACCCTAGGAGACCTTACGGTCCATTCAAAGAGGATACCTTTGGGCTAACAGTTGAGCAGGCACAGTTCTGCACAACGACTTAAGTGCCCAAACGGCCACTTTTCAAGACTTTGTCCAGTCTTTACTTGAACTGATCAACAGAATTGCTGTTGACAACTTCCACTAGAAGTGCGTTCTAGCTACCGCAGATGATGTATGTGAAAAATTTACCATACAGATTACGGTTGTAACGCTTCAATTTGAGTTTGTAGAGATCATTCCTAACATAAAAAGTGCGGTACGGGTCCATAAAAAATACCCCTCCTGCCGTACACAAATCTACCAGGCGCCGGTTAAAAAGAGACGTTCATCGAGTGAGCGGTCTGTGTTGGACCTCTCTTCGGGAGCATCTCGACCATAACACGCATGCGGGTTTTCAGCTCACAGTCATCCACGGTGCCCATGACTGTGTAGAGGATTTTATCCATAGAGCCTACCCTACCTCTTCTCAGGTAGAGGTCGTTGCCACTTACCATCAGAGCAACGACTGAGCTCTCAAAA
The DNA here is from genome assembly GCA_963969495.1 of Ceratothoa steindachneri. Taxonomy (NCBI): domain Eukaryota; kingdom Metazoa; phylum Arthropoda; class Malacostraca; order Isopoda; family Cymothoidae; genus Ceratothoa; species Ceratothoa steindachneri. Next base: position 183,381,318 of record OZ018317.1, on the reverse strand, counting down.
ATATGAGATTTCTCCGCCTCTACTCCGATGTGGTGGTTACCCCGTCCTGGCAGGCAGCTTACCTTCACACTAGTGCGAAGGCGGGCCGCTAGAAGGGAAGGCAGACACTCTGCTTGAGAATTACCAATAAGGGTGACCCTTGCACATTTGTCTGCAGACGACTGAGTCTTCCCTTTTGGAAGCAACTTGCCGGTTTCCTCTTCTTTCTCTACATTTTTTTCTTCCTCTTTTTCTTGTCTTCCTTTGTTTTCTCTTCTTCTGTTTCTCGTTTCTCTTCTTCTGCTTCTACTTTCTCGTCCATAGTTTTCACTTTCTTTTCTTCTCTTTCTAATTTCTCTTCTTTCTTCTGTCCCTTCTTCCTCTTTCTTTTCTTCTTTTTGGCTCGTTGAGCCAGTCCTGCATATTTATTGTTGTGCCTTTTATTTAGTGTGTATTAAAATCTATTTTTGTCATTGTGTTTGGTATATTCCTTGGTTACGCAGCTGCTGCTATCTATTCAAGTCAAACTCTTAGAACAATAACAGTTGTTGCCTTGTTTGGCCTAACTTAGAGCCTGTGTGCGCATATTTCCGTACACTTGGCCATACTTCGACATAAAGATATTTTGCGTCAGGCTTTGGGTCTTCCCCACATGATTTCGAAGCACTAAGTTCAATTGATAGCAGCGGCATTACCAAGAATATCTGAACAACAATACATTAGGACAATTTTCTTTTTATTAACGGGTAACAACCAATTTTTAAGCCCATTCTTGTGTGGTGTGTCCACAGTTTTTTCAGTTCCTTAAAAGAGGATACTAGCTAAGCGGTAATAGTAACCGCCCTTTTAATGTGTCGTGAGTCAGATTCTACCGTTATTTATTCATTTATTTTTTATGTGAGTTTTCCCGATTTTTACTATGAATTTTAATAATTTTTATCGTTAGTGGAATTTATATTTGTTTTGGGGTAAAGCTTCAATAGCTCTGGCTGCCTTTTCGTGTGCAAAGGGCGGAAGTAGCATATCCAGAATGTCTTCATTCGATCGTTTTCATAAGCAAGGGCAGACCTTAGGCTTATCTGGGGAAGATTTAATCGCTTATGCCCAGGAAGAGGAACGTAACGAACGTGCGGAAAGAAAAGCAAAGAGAGAAGAAGAAGAAAGAAAAGCACAGAGAGAAGAAGAAGCAAGAAAAACACAGAGAGAAGAAGAATCAAGAAAAGCACAAAGAGAAGCAGAAGCCTAAGAAAGAAAAGCACAGAGAAAAGAGGAAGCAAGAAAAGCAAAGAGAGAAGAGGAAGAAAGAAAAGCGCAGAGAGAAGCAAAAGAGAATGGGAGAATTAGGCAGCATGAGGGAGAGAGATAAGTCGTGACCAAGTTGAGATAAGCTTCGTAGGATCTAGAAATGAACGAGCTCAAGTGCCCCTATTAAACTCTCCGCATACAAAGATGGAGAAGATTTTTGCTCTTATTTAACGCACTTCGAGAAGATCTTCGAGGTCAACAATTGGGATTTAGAATCAGATGGCGTCGCCCGGTTACTTCCACTATTAAATTCTCGTCTTTGCGACATATTTATTTCACTTCCTTCCGAGGCCACCCTTGATTATTCAACCCTGAAGGCAGAACTTCTTTCTGCCATTAACATGAATCCAGAATTTTATAGAGTTAGGTTCCACTCCGCGTGAATACAGCGAGGCCAAACTACAGGCAATTTGGATTCATACTTCGGCGTAATTTCCAATTCTGGCTGGATTCCGACCAAGTATCAAATGATTATGAGTCGCTAGTTGACTTCATTCTAAGGGATTAACTGATGTCGACCATCCCCCGCGAACTAAGGGCGTTCATAGCGGACAGAAGAGCGTCCACTTTCAAGGAGTGTGTGAAAGAAGACGAGCTTCACTCTTACAGTCACGGCCTCTACCCCAAAGAGGTCAAGAAGAACTATCCCCCCTCCCTCAAACACAAGTTTGGGTTTAACCGAAGCCCATTCAAGGGCAACAACGGCTTCGTAAAAGTGCAGGTGCCGAGCAAGTACAGGCCTTACTCGATGCGAAAGAAAAAGGACGTGAAGCCGTTGTTACTCCCTTCCAGCCTAGCAACTACCCCCGTAGACCAATTGTATGCTTTACGTGTGGCACCCCTGGGCATTTATGTTACAATTGCCCCTAAAATTCTCAACTGAAGACCTCTTCGAGTCACCAGGTCCACCATATCTCTGCTGCCCTCTCACCTAATCAGCCAGCCGCATCACCAGCGGCCCCTACGCCCTCTCCCTCGGATCAACAGGTTATTTCCTGTTTAACAAGAGTTCCTCCGGTCGGCTCCAGTTTGAAAATGGCGCAGTAAATGGCTGCTGAGTGTCAACCATCGTTAGAGATACAGGTTCCACCTGTATAGTAGTTTCCGACAAACTACTACGAACCCCCCCCCCCCGTAATTCCCCAGCATAACAGGTTCGCGTTGGTGCATGACTTTTTAGGTCGTTGCCACCAGGTTCCCAGTGGTACAGTGCCATATTGAGTGCCAGTACTTCACCGGATGGGACGATGTAGTCGTGGCCCCGATGAAATTCTGCTCTATACTAATTGGACAGAGCGCGCAGCTCTCCCAAAGCTCAATTTCTCGCCCGGTCGCTACCAGGGCCCAGGCCAAGAAGGATAAATCGCTTCCGGTACCCCTATCGTCCCCAGACGTCGACCTCGCCACCAATGTTCAAATGTGATGAGGCGCCGAAGAATTGCCCCCCCCCCATTACAACCCCTGTGGGAAAAAAGAAGAAGGAGAGTGAAACGGTGCGAGGCGATCGGAAAATCGAATACACCGTGAAGGATGAGTTATTATATCGTTCTTCTGTTGAGCCGGAGAGCCCCCTCCCCCGACCAACGCGCTGTGTGTGCCGAGTATGAATATCGAACCCGTTCTAAAGATAACTCAAGATGGCCTAATGGCCGGACAGTTCGTCCATAACAAAACTGCACCGCGAGTTTTTAAATATTTCTTTCGGCCAGGGGCGGCCAAACATATTATCGACGTCTGCAAGTCGTTTATGGTCACCTCCAAAGGGCGTGTAGCCCCGCTCTCCTTCAAAAGACCCCGAGAGTGTCCGAGCCCTTTGCTCGGGTCTCAATCGACCTAATAGGCCCAATTCGTCCCCCCGTAAAGCGAGGGACACATCTATCCCGTTGAACCCGCGTGTCTGGTCCAAACGGTGCGCGTAGAAGTATCCCCTGCCGTCTCTTCCTTCCCCCCAAGCGGAGCCTCACTCCGACTTGAACGTAAACTTCAATCTCGCCCCTATTGAGAGGGCTCAATTCCTTGCCTTATTGGAAGGCTTTCCCGTGTCATAATATCATTGTTTTGGGCCGAATTTCGCTGCCATATACGCACCCCTTAACGACATGCTTAAAAGAATGGCCCCCGTCCCAGTCAATTGGACCATTCCTCGGAAGATCGCTTCCACAAGTTAAAGGACAAGTTAATCTCTGCCCCTATCTTGAGATTACCGAATCCTAAGAGAACATTAGGTGTTCGTGATGAGGCCTCCCAGGATGACCTAGGTCGTACTCTCGTCCAATATGATGACGATGCAGTGGGATATCTTGTAGGATACGCCTTGTAGGAAGCTGTCCCATAGCGAAAAGGCGTATGCCATCAATGAGCTTAAAGCGTTAGCCATAGTGTGGTCTATTCGTAAGTTTAGGATGTATGTTAAAGGCACCGACAAAGTGCCTAGCCGATAGCTTGAGTAGGAATCTTATAGAAGACCCCCCTCCAACAACCTGATTGTATAGTAAAATTCGCGTTTGATTAATTTTTGTAAATACTTTTTTCTTTTTTTTGCCTTGTTGTTGATGTATGTGCGTATGTATAAATTAAGTTATCTGTGGTTACACATATGTAAATCCCGTGTAGTGTTATGTTTTTTTCTTCGTTGATAAATATTAAATTTGTAGCTTTATAAGTTTCCCTCTTAATGAAATTATTGTAGACATATTTTTTGCTCCAAAGTGACCTGCGCTGTAAAAATGTCTTTGGATAGGGAGGAGTGTAGAGGTATCCCCTTTGAATAATATTATTTCCCCACCTCCTAAGATATTACTTTGGGAGAGAAAGCGAGCCGTTACTCCCCACCCTCCTTCCGACCTCACCCTCTTTGGAATCGCCGCCAGGTCTCCGCGAAAGTCCTACCGAGGCAGGACGCTAAATTGGGGCTACCTCCCGGCTGTCTCAATCTCCTTCCCCCCACACACACTCGGGCCGGGAGATTACTTTGTAGGATTCGCCGTGAACCGCTTTTATGGCTCTCGCCGCTGGTCGCCCGCCTGGCCCACTGATCCCTGTCTTTGACACTTCACCGCAAGGGGGACGCTTGGGTTGTCACGGGCCGATAACGAAGGTTCGAGAAGGTCTCAATATCTCTCCCTGTTTTGGAGAACTCCGGGTATATATGCACCCGCTACAGGGTTACAGACAGATTTGGTTGGACGAGACTTCCCTGAATGGAGTTCAATTCAACGAAGCTCTCTCCCGAGAAGTTGAGTGACGGTCACGGAGAAGAGCCTCGTGAAGCAACGTCAGCCTTTCTCATTCGCCTTCGGATCAAGGATCAGAGAAGCCGTCCTCCGAAGTTCTTCTGGTGACATCTTAAGGACAACAGGCCCATTAACTCGCTCAAGTCGAGTGTGGAGAAGTCCCTTCCCCCTCTCCTTCGAAGTTTGTTTGGTGACCTCCAGGATTAGAGACAGATTTGGTTAGACGAGACTTCCCAGAACGGAGTTCAATTCAACGAAGCTCTCTCCCGAGAAGTTGAGTGACGGTCGCAAGCCACGAAAGAGCTGGACATCACACCCGAATCTTCGGGTCAGGAGAAGACTCTCGTGAGGCAACGTCAGCCTTTTTCATTCGCCTTCTGATCAAGGGTTGGAGAAGCCGTCCTCCGAAGTTCTTGTGGTGACCTCCTAAGGACAAGAGGCCCGTTAACTCGCTCAAGCCGAGTGTAGAGAGTTCCATCTCCCCCCTCCTTCGAAGTTCGTTCGGTGACCTCCTGAGGACAAGAGGTCCGCATCTCGCAAAACACAAGTTCGAAAAAGTAGCCCCACCCACTGCTGGTTTTTGGCTACCCCCGTGAGTAATCAATTTTACCAAGACCTCATCCAAGTCCCCCCCCCCCCCTTACTCTCGAGGTTCATAGAAACTAAATCACTCAGTACCCTAAATCTCCCATTATAACCATTCCATAACCACGGTTATCTAATTAGTATTTGGAACCTAATTCCGTCTTATTCCTGTACCCATATATATATATATATATATATATATATATATATATATATATATATATATATATATATATATATTTATTGTTGTGCCTTTTATTAGGTGTGTATTAAAATCTATTTTTGTCATTGTATTTAGTATATTCCTTGGTGACGCAGCTGCCGCTATCTATTCAAATCGCACTCTTAGAATAATAACAGTTGTCGCCTTGCTTGACCTACCTTAGAACCTGTGTGCGCATATTCCCGTACACTTGGCCATAATTCGACAGAGATGAATGTTTTTTTTTTTGTTTTTTTTTTGACAGTTGAAGAGAGTTGGTGAAACTTAGTACTAACAGAATCGAAGAGGTTAGTAGGGGGATTCAAGGCGACGCATCAAAGAAGTGGTAGAGAAGTTTGACAACCGTTAGTCTGGATCCTACCTAAAGTTACCTTACTGGCATGGGTGACCCTTGCCGGACTAAAAGTCCCCTAGCTT